>WURT03353942.1:10933-23892 GCA_009936505.3 Holothuria glaberrima | reverse complement strand
TGAACAGCAATATTGCTGACCTAGTATGGGAAGCCACAAAGCGACCCCATATACTAGGTCAGCAGACTGCGGACTAGCCTAGGTTAAGCCTACACATTTGGTTTCAACAAGGTTTCTCTCCAGAAAAAAAAAAGAGCCAAAGAAGGGTTGGGAGCAGGAGCCGAGAAAATTTCCCATTATATCTTCGCCTGACCTTAACAAATAATAACACTCTGGGAATTCAACTGTTAAATACAAGTCTGTGACATGTATGATAACCTGACAAAACAAAACGATGTAGGCTAGACTTAGTTATTCCCCACAGATTACGTTTGGCATTTATGGTAATAATTGACTATTTCTCACTTTCTCAAGCCTATTTGGGGCTCTGGACTTGCAAAATGTTTCGTTAAAAGTAAGGTAAACAAATTCTTTTTCTTTCTTAAATTTTTAGAAAGTGCCTTTCCGCAATAGGTTTCGCACCTTTCTGCTAGGCGGAAAGGTGCGAATCCTATGGCGGAATGTTATGGCGGAATGACACTAAGTTCGGTTAGTATAAGCCTAGCCTAGCTAATGTTATCCTAATAGCCCAGGCTATATGTTTCCCATTTTGTATCGAAGGCCCAAGTTAGGCAGTATCACAAGTCTCAGTAGGCTAGGCCTACAGTATGTCAGCTCAGTATGTCCACTTAAGTTGGACCATCTCACTAACTGTTAGTACTAACATAACAAGTTGAAGGGCAAAGGAGGGCAATAGCTCCATAAGATGCCCTGAAATCCAGACCCAAAACTAAACCCAAACCATCCTTATATCCAACAAAGCCCAGCGTAATCAGATTCTGCAACAGTCACAATAAAACAATGTTTACCTTGAAGCAATTGACGTAAGTGGAATTAACAACCCACTCGGGCAGACTATTCCACTCATGGACCACTCTATGAGAGAAGCTGAACTTCCTAATGTCCAGCCCAGAGAAACATTTCACCAGCTTCTTACAATGGCCACGAACACGGGAATTAGCACAAACCTCTAAGTAGTCACAGGTAGAAAATTCCTACCAGAAAAGAATTTGAAACCTTGCAGCATATCCCTCCTAATCCTTATCTCAAGTGTAGTACTGAAAGTCCCAGACTTTTGAACTTAGCCTATCAGGATATGGGAGATTATGCTCTTCAGGAATAAGCCGAGTGGCCCTCCTCTAAACCTGCTCTAAAAGAAACTTGTCCTTTTTATGAACAGGACTCCAAGCCTGCACAGCATTTATAATCAAGATGTGGCCTAACCAACGGCTTAAATAGGCTAAACTTTTCCTCTTGATCAATCTGAGCACCCTATTTGCCCTGGCAGCAGCAGCAGCTGCACACTGCTAATTAAAAGGCTTCAGACCACTTGAAATGATAACACCTTGGCCATTTTCTAAAGTCACATTACTCAAAATACTATCAGCCATAGGCTAGGATAATCATAACTCAATTTTATAGAACCAAAGTGAAGAACTTTCCATTTAGGCAATCAGCATTAAGACATTGGCTGGGGACCATGTAAATAACCTACCTAGGCCTAGGCCTACAGTCCTTTTGCAACATTGAAGCATCCCTCTTATCATTTACTATCCAATAGAGCTTAGTGTCATCAGCAAATTTACTAAGTTAGATTTAAGAGAGCTATCAATATCCTTGATGAAAATTAAGAAAAAGAAATGGGCCAAGAACAGCCCAGTAAACATTTTGCTGTTGGATCAAGTAGGATTTAGGACGGCAGTTCCGTTGGACCTACAGTACGTCCGCTACATTACTGTTTGCAAAGTCGTTCGATGTCCAGTGGAAGTTGGCAAAGCATGGGCGCCAATCCGGGTTAAACCAACACACAAAAGTTACATGTAAAACTCTGGAGTAAAACTTACGGAAGAAAATTTTGTATTTTGTCCCAGTGCTGCATTGTTGCCGAAAATACATATAACCCAAATTACACGAAAATTCCAAAAACAAGAACTGGCATATACAGTAGAGTATAGCTGCCATTGTGTATGAAGAACACAATAAAGGGGATCTCCAGTCCTTTGCTTTGTTGAGATGCCCCCTTTTCAAACTTTCTGGCAAACATTCTTTTACAAAGGATTGATAAGTTGCTGTACATTATCAGAAACATATTTTGCTTACAATGTTGTAATATTTAGCTCCCGAAATGGACAATAATTTTTTTGATAATGAACTATTCTGCGTGTAAATATATGGTTTACAAAATTTTATTTTGCTGAATATTTTCGAATTTGGGTCACTCATCACTTGTGGGAAATACAGTCCGGTTTTCAGTGCAATTAAAATTCAGCTAATAATTTAAATATTACTTTCGCATATTTTATTTCGGAATTTTGGTACTGTAGTCCTCAGTAAAGAACTACTGTATGTGGTCGTTTGCTGAGAGCTCACTATACAAAGTCCTTACAAAGCACAATGAAAAAAGCGGGCCATCTTTTTGATGGTTGAAATTGACTTCCTTCTCGCAGCAAATTTTGGATGTAAAATCTCAATTTACTTCCATGAACTTTCTCACCAAGATCTTATATGAGTATTGCAGTTGATTTTGATCACTGAGATCCTCTGGAAAAGGCCAAAAGTTTGAAATGAAATTAGCAACCTTTTCGCACTGTAAAATTTACTGTGTGAGTAAGGAACTTTGTTTATATACATCAGCATGCTAATAAGTGCCATTATTACGTCAGTATAGGATGTTTACATTGGCAATGGCTACTTTAGTAGGCCTACTTGTATGTACCTATAGGAACTAGCCTACAGTAATCAAATGTTCCGTGTGACGTCACAATGTTACACACGGCAGTCTGATATCAACAAATATTTCTAACGCTGCAGTAAATTTGAAGGAAGTGGCAAAGTTGATGATTTCATTTCAAACTTTCGGAACTTTGCAGAAGACCAAGAGAATGAAAGTTGGCTCTAATTTAGAATCAGTGCCCAGAAGTGACATATCATAGTACGCATAGGGATAGGGATAGGGTTATATACGTGGTACCCATAGGGATAGGGTTATGTGGTATGCATACGGATAGGGATAGGGTTATATACTGTAGCTTATGTGGTACGCTTAGAGATAAGGTTAGGGTTATGTATACCCTTGGGTGGTATACATAAAGAGATGTACGTATAGACATGTATATATGCAAAGGAGTTGGTCTGTACGTAAAACTAGTCTGTACTTATAATATTTAAAATCGTTGGCCATCAGCTCAGCTCGCAGCACTATAGGTTAGGGCATAGGCTCGCTATACAGTTTCAGTGCATTGCCTTCTTCTTGCCGTGTACGGCGTTCGAATCCCATTCATGCATCCTTGCTTTCCACACTTGTTATGCTTCTTCTTCCTCGCTCTTTTGGAACTTGACTTGTCCCTGAACTTTTAATTTGGAGTTGTAAGTTTTAAGTTGTAATGCTACGTCACTTCCGGGAACTGATTCTAAATTAGTACCTGAAAGTCACAGAATTGCATCCAGGAAATATTGAAAACATATTATTTTTCAATAGGCTATTCATTATTCATAGGCCGCCCTAGACTAGGCTATTTGTCATTAGGCCAACAGTAGCCTAGCCTAGGCTAATGTTATTCATTATTTGTCACTGATCATTATTTACACATAAATACAAAACTCATGCATGACATATGCTGCTATTAGCGAGAAGCCATCGTGCCCTTTCTTCAGATAAACATCACTAGGCTATAGGCCTAAGGTAGACCTAGTTTTGTAGATCTGAAGAAAGCGCACAATGTGGAAAACCATTGTCCAATGAAAGTGTTACAGTCTCTGAACAATTTTGTTGGTCACAGGACAAGACCCATACAATGTGCAGTAATCAATAGAATGACGCACCCCACTACCCCCCAGCGTTGTCAGTAAAATGTGGGTCATTGACCAATGACAGTGTGACCCACATGTCCGTCATTGAACCACTATTGTCAGCCATCAGCATGACAGAGGGGTGAGTCACATTTCTGCAATTGTTTATCACTGTTGAGACCAAGGGGTGGTGGGTCATTGTGAGTCAATTGTTACACTGTATATTGGGGTGACCCTCAAATGTGCACATAAGAAACCTATCATACAAGATTGTTAGTATACAATGTTATGCTAGGTGCGCACTCGACGGGCCCCCTCAGTCGACATGCACCCGAGTATACAGGAATACCAATTGTCATTCTCATTTTTTCATTCAATATGTTGTGACCCATATGTCAGTCAAACTTGCAAATTGTGCATCAATTTTGTGACTGAGATGTGAGTCATTTTACAGTTAGTTGTCAGTCACAGAAGCCACCCTTTTTCATAACCCATTTACAAAAAATGACAGTATAGGCTCCAAATTTGCTTATACTACGTTGTGTTAGGCTATAAATTTGTCAATTTACATTTAGTAAATGCTTCGCATGTGCAGCCAGATCTATGACCAGCAATTTTTTGCGCGGCCAGGTGCCAAACCTCATGACATGCTGCTCGGGCCAGATCTTGCTCACTCAAGGCAAACTTTCCAGTCAGGAAAGGAGGTGCTTTGCGTTGAAATACAGTAAGGTTTGCATCGGCAAGGTCACACAGTCGTCTGTCCCTTATATGTTTCTTGGCATTTCTATAAGAATTACACTGGATTAGGTAGTTCATACAAAAGGGATTTGTGGTCTGCTACGTATATCTTCAGTAAGGCTGGGGATTTGTTGCTACTGCCATAGCATTGCAAGTCACTGGAATATTAAAAAAAAATATTGCATCTTTTGATGTTCGGTGACATGGATTAGAGAATGCACTATGTACCAATTAGGGTTTGTAAAAATTCAAGCATGATATGTACCTTGTCAATTTCAGGAAACTTCCTGAATTGTGACAAAAATTAGACTTCTGCCTCTACTGCTCATTTGCATGATGTTCCTTCTTTAAGAAGGGACAGACCTCATTGATTTATTTCTATGAAATAGAGTTTTGTAACAAAAAAAAGTCCATCAATTTCGATAGTACTGTACCGTACTATACCCCTGAGTACTTCTTACAATTTACATGCACAGCTATGGGGGCCACGTTTCAGTCTTCTTTAATATCAGGAAAATCTTAAGTCCAAGACACACAAATAACGTTTACGTTTCACATAAATGAACCCACTGTTATTACTGCAAAAATGAGGTAATTAAATGGAAATTTAGCGGTACAAACACCGATCGAAAAAATATTGTTCTTCTCTGAATCACGTCCAATGTTCTTGCGATGTACGTCGACTTCTCTAGAGCAGATGCGTAACCTAATGTGTGGGCATTTGCATACATTTATGGACCTACACATGCACAGACCTGACTGTGCATTCGTTGTGTGCACGGACATGGTCTAGTCTAAGACACCTGTGCTTGTGTACATTTCTGCCCTAGACGAAACTTGCTATTAGTGACTGCCAATTTAATATTCAGTTTGTTCATTGCTAATTTTGTGTGATTAAAAAAAAAAAAACAAATCTGTGAAGTTATTGCAAATGTTACTGTAGATGTCTACGTAGCTGATATTGCAAACATCACTGTGCTTGGTCAATAGAGCAGATCCCAGTAATACAGTACATTACACAATTGATACTGAATAAGAACACCGTTTAAACGGTAAACAAACGTTTTACAAACATTTATTATAGCCATTTTTAGGGAATTAAATGGAACTTGACAGCACTTGTACTACGCACCAGCTCTGCATTCATTTTTAAAACATAAGACAGGTACCCGTTTTGTTTATTTTATATTCAGGTACCCATATGTTCGGTCGGGTACCAAGGTACCCTACTCATCCCTACGCACACCACCTTTTTTCTAGTTGTGGAGCACTGGATTGTTTCTTAGAGTATTAGCATAAATTAAACTTTTCATTAAAATAGACCGTCAGCCTGGACAAGTTAATCACATGAAAAGAGACAAAAGGTGTGATGATCTGATGATGTTAGGATGTCTCTGAAATTATGAGGGCCCTTGGGGCTGCTGTCTAGGGCGCTGTACAGGAGAAAGTTGCTGTCATTAATGTTTCAGTGTTCTACTTTGTGGGCAGAGTCATTTGAGGTTGGTTTCATTCTTGTCTCTCTTCATATGAATAAGTCATATGAGGGCCCTGGGCCCTTTAAGGCTGCTGTTTGGGGCCCTGTACAGGAGAAAGTTGCTGTCATTGACATTTTTGTCAATCCCAAAGTGTAACTATTCGATACAAAAAAGAAAATTCCTCTTCATATGAAAATTACATTTTGGGTGGGCCCTTTGGGGCTGCTGTCTAGGGCCCTGTACAGGAGAAAGCTGCTGTCACCAGTGTTTCAGCGTTCTACCATGCATTTGTTATCACTCTTAAGTTATTTCCATCCTTCTCTCTCCTCATGTGAGTTTTAGCATTTTTGGGCCCCACAGGCCAGTCGTACAGGATGGGCCATGGCACAGGGTTGGCGATTGGCGCGGGATTGCGGGAATCGCGCACAGAGGTTGCTAGTTTCCGTACAAAGAAAACTTGTTGAGGGGGAATTCCCGCACAGATTTTGATATGGAGTTATGGACCCATTCTGCAAATGTTTGTACTTCTGCCTTGCATTCAGAAAAATTTCTGCTCACAAACTGCACACACTAAGTCAATGCAGTAATGCACTAAACCACCTATGGATGTACTTTCTGTACAAAAATCCAATGAACTTTTGTGTGCGCTGGCGGTTTCTATATAGTTTCGTTGTGCTCTGAGAGCTTGTACCGTTGATGGTACAACATAAAGTCTCCGTACAGTTTGTTGCTGCTTTCAAGGTGACTTAAGACTAACGTTAGGCTAGGCTGGTGCATGTATCCATATATACATTATGTTAGGATGGTGTGTGTGAGCTGGTACCAGCAGCTCTAAAGAAAAAAGTATCGTACGTCAAAATTAGTGAAGTAAAGTTCTTGAAAATGTTGTTAAGGGCTTAGTAAAAGTATTTTACACATACCTAATACATATTTTGTGAAATGAATTCCAACTTCATAATTTTGAATCCCATTCAGTTTAACGATGGGGCTTGCTACAATACTGCAGTCTTACACAGGTCTATATAGTGTGTACAACAGTGGCATTGCCATTTGAAACGATTTAGAAGATTAGAGGTTTGAACTTTTGGGACAGCAATCTCGCAATTTTAGACGTGCTAAATTAACGAACCTTGTCATTGACCATAAAAATGAGTTGAGTTGCTTGAAGAGTGTGTGTAAATTTTTAGCTGTAGCCAGTACAGATTATTTGCACTCACTCAACTTTAGACTGTGGACCTTAAGTACCGACAGTATTTGAAATGAAAGTGCACTTGATGCCTTGTCTCTGCAATTAATCAGTGCAGAAGACATGAGCTTTCCTTAAGAATCAATCATGACTGCAAGTGCTGAAAGCCAAGGCCTGGTTGTGATGGTGTCTAGTTAACTTATAAAGTTGTAAATTGTAAAAAGGCCAACATCTGACCAACTTGGAAATGTAGGATGAGGTAGGGGTGGGTGATATAGGAAGAGTTATAGGGGTGGGGTGGGATATGGTTATGCCACTTTTGATTTGTGCCCTGGCATGTAGGTATCAATTTTTTCTATGATGTGACATGGCTAGAATCCCCCCCCCCAAATTCACAAATCCCGCTTAAAATTTTAAACCAAGGGGGGAATCCCCCCCTTAAATTTTTGAGCTGGTGCTAACCCTTCCCTGGCAGCAACACAGATCCTTCAATTTCAGACACACCCTAACATCATCAGATCATCAAACCTTTTGCCTCTTTTCATGTGATTAACTGGTCCGGGCTAATGGTCTAAACTCATTGTGAAAAACAACTCCCTGGACTGACCATGCATAGCTTGCTATTGCAACTGGAAAAACAGTGGTAATGCCTGCAGTTCATAAGGCCTCCATGGCAACATTACAGTAGAACTGTACTCTTATTAAACTGTGCTACTGTAGCATTAGGCCTTTGCCAACATTAAGAATCCTATTGGTCATGGATGTCATTGTTTGTTAAATCGAACATGGAAATTAGATATCATTTTTATGAGGAAAGTAATTCATCTTTGAACACTTGCACACTGAAAAATTGAATGACCCACCCTGTTAACCACAGACATGGTCAGTCAAATGTATGTCAGTTGGTCATTGGCAATGGCAGTGTTTTTCACATGAAATCACTGTTCCAACATGATCAGTGACCAAAGTGTGTATAAGGATTGAGTCATTTCACTTCAGATGTTAGTCACTTAATAACTAACCCTTGGTGAGCCTTGTTCGTCAGCAGTTACACCAAGTACATACAGCACAAACACCTTACCTGTATACTGCAGTGAAATTACTGTACAGTACCCTATATGTAATCAAAGAGGTGACTGGGGGTTGCATGCAAGGGTGTAAGAGAGGGGTGGGGTGGGGGCAATAGCCCCCAGCAAAATATTCAGGGGGTGGAAGTATAGTGTGCTTCAGTCCCCACTTTCTAAGGACAAAAAACCCTTATTTGTCTCTTCTGTAAGAAATATCAAATATTTGCAGTATTTAACCTTACAATTTGTCCAAAAATGATGCACCAAATTGCATCTAAGGACCCTCAAATATCCCAGAATTTTCCAAAGGGAATCGTAATTTGTCTCTTTTGTTAGAAATGTCAAATATTTGCAGTAATTTACCTTAACATTTGTCCAACATGATGCACCCTCAAATATCAAAAAATTGTCCAATGGTAAACCTTATTTGTCTCTTCTGAAAGAAATGTCAAAAATTTGCAGTAATTTACCATAACATTTGTCCAAAATGATGCCCCAAATTGCATCTAAGGACCATCAAATGTACAAAAATTTTCAAAAAAGGAACCCTTATTTGTCTCTTCTGAAAGAAATGTCAAAAATTTGCAGAAATTTACCTTAATATCATTTGTCCAGAATGATGTACCAAATTGCATCTAAGACCCCAAAATATCCAAAACTCTTCAAAAGGGAACCTTTATTTATCTCTTTTTCAAGAAATGTCAAAAATTTGCAGTAATTTACCATAAAATTTGTCCAAAATGCACCAAATTGCATCTAAGGGCACTCATTTATGTGCAATAATCGACAATGCTTGGAGCTACAGTAGGGTTGTGCCATTCAATGGACACATGTGTTATGTATTGTACAAAGCTTATTAGTACAGGCAAGGTTCAAATGCTGACCTGTTGGCTATGTAATTGAAATTAAAAATGTGAAAACATGGATAAATTTTTATATCCTATCCTCTCAAAGAACTTAGCAGAAAATATTCCCACCTACTGTACAATAAATGATGGAACAGATTTACATGCAGAATGCTGTACTGTAGCCTATGTCATTTTGAAAACCTAATAGACACACTTTGCAAATTTTTCACTTAATTCATTCAGCACTAGCAAAGAGGACACTATAGAAGTATATGACTGAAAAGGTTAAGCCTTGTCTGGCCAAACTAGTTAACATGTTTTTTATCTTTCACAAAAGCTTACCGTGGAAGTGATCACCTAAAATACAAAACTTGAATTTGCAGCTTTAAATGTCTGATGTTGCTGTGAAAGCTTTCAATGTCAAAGAAATGTTTAAACTGAGCATGAACAATAAAATGCAGATTTTCTTACCACTGTAGCTATGCAAAATCCTTAAATTGTGAATCAGTGAGTTGTATTTAATATTATTATATATCATTATTTCAGATCGTACATCAAGTGAACAGACGTTTGACTCATTAGACTTGGCGAGGTACTCTGATGATGGTAATGCTCAGAATGAGGAGAAATGCACCGTGCTCGAATTTGAGCTTCGTAAGGCGAAAGAAACCATTAAGGCACTCAGAGCAAGTTTTACAGAGAAAGCAGGTGAGGGCGATGTTCATTCAGGAATGCAAAGACAATAGGCAGACACTTAGGGCTGCCACAATAAGTATTTTATTATTTATACCTGTGCTTTCATAATGTGGATGCAAGAATGTACATGAAGTGATATTGCAATGAAAATCAATCATCATAAATGACCGTTGAGGGGTGTGTCTATGGATCAGTTTTTTTTTTTCTACAATATCTGCTTCTTCTGTCATAAATACAAATCGGCAGTCTTTCAAGTTATATAATAAAGAATAAAGAAAAGGTAATAATTACTGTAGAATAAGCACAAAATGTTGATCAAAACTTCCTTTTCGTTTTTGCAACAACCAACTGCTGAAGCACTTTTGTTTTGAATTTTAAAGATACTGGGTGACGAAAAGTGGAAATATCAGCCAAGATGGATATTGAATACGGTCCATTATAATCGGTCCCACACTTCCAGCAGTATCACATACAGTACAGAAGATATTATTTATTAGTTTACTGTACTACTATGTAGTGTGCATCAATCAACCAAGGAGAAGTTTGGCTGTTTCTTTTTTTTTAAACAGCACAGTCTGTGTATAATATCTACATGTGGCATTATGTGAACCTACAATGTACCTGTACTATACAGTAGCACAGTAATTGGAGCTACACAGTAGTACAGTACAATGGTTAAGTAGGTTAGGTGGCAACCGTTGCAACTATTAGAAGTTAAACATTTAGCAAATGCCAGTATACCTCATAAATTTTACTATTCACTGAAGGCAGAAGAATTTTCCGGTTCATTTGGAATTACAGTACGTTTGACTTTCTTTCACTCTGACACACCTGAAGGAGTTTGGAGTGAGTTTGTGTTTACCTAATGTACACAGGCTCAGCTTGAGATTGTATTGCACAAGGTGATAGCAGTTGCAACATTTTAATGTAGTTCAGTTGTTACTCTTGTACAAAGGTGTGAGTGTCTTACTGGAAGCGTTTTTGCCTCTTAAGTGATCTCTACAGTAGCAATGTAGTTGTTAAGTTTGAAATAATGTTCCACAATGTTAAAAATTGTGTTGAAGTCCTTCAAAAGTTTACAATATCTCAAATTATGCCAAAATGGGGTTTCTTGTACATCACATACTGTAGCGTATCCAGGGCAAGGGGATTGATCACACATTTGCATTAATTCAAATTGTTTCATTTAATGCAGTACAAATGTTGAACAGTGTGTTTGAAAATATATTTTATTTTAAAAGGCAATTTGTCACTACTGTTCTTGTACATTGTAATTTTACTCTATTACGGCATACATAATATGTACTTGTTGGACAAGTTTACAGTTAGTGCTTTGTGTGTTAATGATTGCTTTATGTTAACTGTTTTTTTATTACAGAAACAGCCACATCATCACCTGTACATGTTCCTCAACAAGCTGAAGGGGCTAATCCAGAGCCAGAGGTAAGTAGGCCCCTATTTCCCTGCAAAGCATTCAGGGTTTGAAAAAAGAATTGCACAGGGCAAGGCTAAATGGCCTTTGGCTGGCTGACAGAAGTCATGGCACTTTAGGCAAAGCCAGAAGGCAATTTATGCCAAAAGTGTGGTCATTTTGAGCCCAATAGTGGTTTACAGAACCTTTGAAGTTCCATGGGGTGAAGAACTGAAGTTAAATGTCTTCAGATAAAGCAGAAAACTTTGTCTATTAAATCATGACTTAAGTTGTTTCTTTAAATTGTTGATACTTCTGGGTTTATGCTAAGTTACCATTTGCATTGCAACTTTTGTGCTACTGTAAGTCTGCTTAGAATGCTTCTTGAACATTTTATTAGTACTTGAAATGCAGGGCTAAAGAAGTTGTTCAATTTCAAAAAATGAAAACAGGTATTAAGGTTACTTACCCTCTTCATAAAATATTACATAATCTCAAGGAAAACATGAAGTACTGTATATCTGGAAAAAAGGAGCTCTGTACAGTACAGTATTCCCGAAACGGATATGTAGAGTTACAAGTACAGTGATACACTGTTGGGGATATGTTGTAATGGAAGCTTTAATCTTTCAAACTACAGTAGACCCACTATGAAGTGCCATCAGAAAGAGCCTTAAAGGGGCAAGCTTTGCCCATCCAATATCAGTTTTAACCCCCCATCTTATGGTTCTGTTTGAAAAAGTGTTGCTGTACATATTTTTACATGTTACACTACCTTAGTGGACATTGTATACTTGTCTGCTGGGACAAGCTTAAGTTTCCTACATCACCAAGAGCGTCCAGTTTAAGGCAAAGTGAAGAAGACAATTGTTCACAGAGAAAGTTGTGTATACCTGCTTTGATATTAACATAACTAATACACAGTTTCTCTGTCATTTATCTATTTGTTTGTTGAATAAAAAAAAGATCTCTTCAAGAGGGAAGAACCTGAAAAAAGTTTATGCTTTGCTTTATACTGTACAGGTATAGTAGTATGATTGAATCCCTATTTCACAAGTTACACAGTATCATAAGTTTGATGCAAGGGTCCTTTTCGAAATTAGACTGAAGGTTGAATCTAACTCTTCATAAAACAGTGCTGACAACATACCAGAACTACCAGTGTTATAATTAGCAAAAGGATAATGTAGCAAAAGCATCGAAGCTAGCTGCTTGGTTTTAGAAGGGCATGATTTATACTTTGAGAAGCACCTTATCGAACCATCAAGAGCATTTGAAATTGAAACTGTTATGTCTTAAAAAAAGTGGGGGAAATTGTCCCTGAATAACCTCACCTCCCCACACACTCCTCACTCCCTGTGGTATGAGGTATTTACGTGTAACATGACTTTCCCAGAAAGAGTCCCAACTGGAAATGAGGTCTTGAATGAATTTCATACGTAGTATGTAGATGTGTTATGGTAAGAGGAAGAACTTGTTTGTTTTTGGTGGTTGTCAAAGGTCATCTCGGGTCGTGGGGGTCAAACTCTAAAATCCTTGTTAACATGATAGCTCAAGGTGGGAAGCTTGGATGAATCACATACTTAGTATGTAGATGTGTTATAGTAAGAGGAAACACCCTTTTGTTTTTGGTGGAGGTCAAAGGTCACTTGGGGTCACCGGGAGTCAAACTCCGAAAACCTTGTTAACATGATGTCGCGAGGTAGGAAG
>WURT03353942.1:0-10833 GCA_009936505.3 Holothuria glaberrima | reverse complement strand
AAAAACTACTCCTTTTGTTAGGGGTGAAAGGTCATCTGAGGTCATGGGGGACAAACTCTGAAAACCTTGTTAACACCATATCTTGATATAGGAAGCTTGGATGAATTTCATACTTTGTATGTAGATGCGTTATGTTACGAGGAAGAACTCTTGTTTTTGGTGGAGGTCAACGGCCATCTGGGGTTACTGGGAGTCAAAATGTGAAAATTTCCAACATGTTAAGATAGCATTTGTCCAGTGACTGAAAGAAATATGATAACATAGCATTATTTGGAATCAGACATAACCTAAATTTTTTTTTGCATTCTTGTTTTTCTCTCAGGAGGGTATCAAACCACTTGAGAAGAGAGCTCTTAACTTTCTTGTGAATGAGTATTTACTGAATAACAACTACAGATTGACATCAATTACATTTGCAGATGAAAATGAAGATCAGGTTTGTCATTCTTTCCGTAAACCTTAAGTCTTGAGTAATTTTAATTTGCAAATTATTTTTGTTCCTCGTGGGCATGAATGGTGTGCAAGTTAATCATTTTAAGCCAAAAAACAAAATTTATTGTCATAATATGGGTTTGTGTCTTGAAACAATCTCACACTGTGATTTTCTCATGAAGTTTCCATCTAGACTGTTTGCTCTTTCATTGTGCATAGTCATATAAATACACTTGACCCTGTAATGTAGTGTTCCATGTACTGTTCCAAGTAAGGTTGGTTGACTACTAAAATCATCTAAAGATAACAAACTCTGTCGTTTGCTGTTGGTATGTTTGTCATCAGTTAAATATGTTTGGTGGTGATATCACACTGTCATGTATCCAGGCTTCATTTTGTCTAAAAAGGGTGTAGTATTGGCTGGTGAGTAAATGAGCTGTTTTATTTTAATGATAGGATTTCGATGACTGGGATGATGTTGGTCTCAATGTACCACGGCCACCAGATCTGTTTCACCTGTATCGAGACTATGGGAAACATGTCATACCACCAAAAGAGATGATTGACATTGGATGCGGAGAGGATACTATAGAGGAGGCACAGCCTGAAGAGGCAGAGGCAGACATTGCCATGGCATTTGATCAAGAACATCTTCAGATGGTGAGAGTAGTGTACCTTTTACTTTCTCAAAAGGGGAAGCTGAGAAGGCAATTGGAAACAATGGTAGCATAAATGTGATCAAGGACCCCAGTTTGCATGATCTCTATCTTGCAAGAATGTTGGTTCACAATTAGTAAACCCAAGGAAACTTAATTTACAAGAGATCTGTTACAGTTTTACTGTTCTAGGCTACTAGTATTTTGTTACATTTCATCATGCATTTATTGATTGTTCTGCTGTAGGTACATAACCACTTTCTAGTGGAGAAGTGTTACTTAATTTGAGAATGCTCTAACAGCTCGTAGCTTGGTTTTTTAGGAAACCCTAATATTACCATACTTTTTATTCATGTAGTTTCAATAGAAGTTGAAATAATATCATACTAGACCCAACTCTCAAAGCTGAATTTATAGTATATTTCTCTTTCAAAATAATCTCAGTTTTTGTTTGTTAAATGAAGCATTACTGGTGTTATTGGCAGTCATTAAGTTGTTTATTAAATCAGAAATGCAGTATGAAAGGAATCACTGGCCTGCATAGCTAGCCAGACAGTCTGTGCAATGGACAAAGGATTCAAAACTTGATTTTAAAGCAAAAGTGCCAAGCTTTGTTAGATATGCTATGATTTACAGGTACAGTACATAAAAGTATCTGACACATGTGCATCACATCTGTGCTCTAAAAAATTTTGTATTAGGTTAGGGCAGATGTATTTACTAACTAACAATGCATTAAGGCAATACTGCTTAATTTGTTCCCAGGAGCTGTCCCTGTACCTACATCCAGCTCCTTAACCTTTAAAATTAGGCTTTTCAGTGAACTATTAACCTCTGCTCTGAAGTTTAGGCTATTACATGGCCTGGTTATGGTTTTACTAGGTGGATACTGTTTTGTTTCTACTTTGGAGAGTGATATACAAGCTGCCATTATCTATGCTTCCTGTAAAGTAACTAGTTAAACCTTTTCAGAGGAAGTCGTATTGTGTAATATGCTAATGACCTGGCATTCTCTGCTGAAATAATTGTCAACACTGGTAGTATTGACCAGAGCTCAGAGTGACATGTTTAGTAATACTGAACATGTTGTAAGAGGTCAATTGGCTTGTATCATGTTCCACTTTTGGAACCTTCCCTAGGAGTGGAAAAAAGTTAGGAATCTGGGGAGCACCTTGCTGGGAAACTGTGGTATTTGCAGGCAAATTTTGGTAATGGGAGGGAAATACCGTCATCCAAACCCCCACCCCAAAACTGTAACATATGGCATTTCCTTGTATTGTACTGTATGCATGCAGTTTGCAGTCTGTTTATAAGTGATCAAAGTAGTTGTCATTAGTAATATACTGCCATTGTGCTTTTATGATTTAGGAAGCAGAAATAGAAAGACTTCAAGAGACTGTCAAAGAGGCAAATGAGGAAAAGGAAGTGTTAATAAAAGAGATGGAGGCACTCAAGGTGTAAGTTGTCTTTCTCATTTCCTCATATTTTATGTTGCAATAAGACTTCCAGTGTACAAATTGTTTTGTAAGTACTAATGTCATTGTTAGTTAAGTTAATAGCCCTCTGACACTGATTAAAAATGTGTTAATAGTTGAGACGAAGTGTTGTGCAAAGGCTGTGTGTATAGTTCGTTTGAATATGAATCGAAACCTTTGATAGTTTTAGTTAATTATACCTTTAGAAATGAAAAGCTATTATGGAAAAAAAAAACATTTGGAGGGAAAATAAAATTATAGTCACTGTAAATGATGATTTTTTGTGAATGTTACATCATATAAATTGCACCATTTTGTGAAACTTGCATTGTGATTGTTAATTAATGCTTATTATTTTTTTCCAGAGAATTAGAGAAACTTAAGATGGAGGCAGCATCAGCACCTACCATACCAAATCTCACTGCACAAAAAGACTCGGGTGGTGATACTTCAGAAGAACCAATTGTTAATGGACATTCAGAGAAAGGGGAGGCTAAAACCAGTCAAACTGGTGAAAGTAGTGAAAGATTGAAGGGTGAGGCAGAGGAAAGAGAAGATGTTAATGGGATGGATGAAACTGATGTTGGTAGAACTGAGAGTGGAGATGAAGACGACAGATCAGAAGATAAACAAGTACTGGGGACCGTTGTCAAAAAGCGGTGAGATGGTCTAATACCTGTGGCAGATGACATGTTGATGACCTTATTTCTCTGGCTTATCTTTCTGTTTTGTACTTTTGGCTTTCTTGTTCAAACCTTCCATTTACTTTCTTGTTGTTTTTAGTTTTAATAGAAGGGTTAAAGCTTAAAGTTAGTTTTGATATATTAGAGAGCCAATATATCTAAGCACTCTGATGAAAGTAGCATTTAATTCTTATTTGTGGTTCTCTAGATATAAACAGATGAAGTTGTCACATTTTCAACCTTTGGTAAACTTGAGGCAAGCACACATGACACCATTAACTCCTCACATTATTCAATACTGTTTTGTTTGTCTTTCATCTTTTCAGTTAGTTTTGTCCTCCATATTCCTATGCTTTTGTAATGCACGAGGAGCATACTTTTTTGCAAACTTTACATTTCCCATGTGAAATTCACATGCCAGTGTGTATTTAGGTCAAAACAATGGACTGAAAACAAAGACAACTATTTCTCATCAGTGTGATCAGATGACATCACTCCTGCTTGCTTAGAGTTCACTGTCATTGCAAATGTTGTAAAGGTAGTGATTCCTTATATTTTTAGAACCATGCAGTGGAATTGAATAAAATTAGAGGGAGGTGTGTAGGTTTTGTTCCACTTTTAGGGCCAGGTCATACTCTAGTATAGCTTTGTAAACCTATGAAAGTTGAACACTATTCAGCTGTGAGGTATGTCCATGATTGGCTTTAGAGAGCAAGGAATTCCATACATGGTTCTAAAGCATGGATTTAAAGTGTGTGAAAATGTGGAAGATTGAATCCCCCTTTACATATAAGTTTTTGCTGAAACCCCTTTTTAAAATATTGATTTGATCAGGTATGTGACCGTGATATTCTGACTTGTGGGCACATCAGGACAAAAGAACAGCATTTCTTCGTTTAAAGTAGGTTCCGTATAAATCCAGTGGGATTACACCTCTTTTCAGGAAGAATTAGTGTTTATCTGCCAAGAATTGATGATTTCCATTAATATTCAGGAGAAGGTGGAATTATGTAGGAAAATACGTGGAAAATTTTGTATACACACAACTTGTGATGGGAAAGGTGCAGTGGGTACTAAAAAAGTTGTGCAATGCCGCTATAGCTGCCAATGTTGTGAGTGATGATGAGCATGGAGAGCTTCATGGACGTCCCAAACTGTAAAATATTATTCAGGGGGACATTTCAGTGCTCATACTTGAGTATCAATTGGCATTGTAAACCTCGTAATGTTTTGCTCTTTCTAATCGTACACAGGAAGCATTCTCCAGCATTCAATCAAGCCCTTATTGAAACCATCATGCCAACTCGGACCTCTGGTGAAACAAGACTAGTTGATGAAGTATCACACATGAGCAACTCAGTAGACAGTGTAGTAGAAATGCTGGCCAGATGCTTGCCTCACATCACTCCAAATGTTCTCCTTGCCAAACGAGAGGTAGGTAGTGCAGGGGGAGTTAGATTTGCAAATATGCAATGGGAGTATTTCCCTGTCAAGGTCCATATTGAGACAGAAATAAAGCCTATTAGTTTTGCATGAGACTTGTGTTAGTGAAAATCTATATTAAATACGTGCAATCAATGAAATATTTTTTTTATATAATATCCATAAGTTAAGAATAAATTAAGGGTATTAGTATTTTGGTCATCATTTTGGTGAACTATATTCTCAATTTTTGTGGTTGTTGATGATATAATTTAAATTAGTGCTAGCTGGCTTTCTCAATTGAAAGTACAGATTGCCAGACTGGTTTTAGTCACACAGCTGGTCTGTAGCCTGTCAGCTTGACTGTGTTCCATTGGAAGAGTAAACAGATTACATGCATCTTACTAATATGTTTTTTTATGGCAAGTGTAGAATGTAGAGCCAAACAAGTTGTTAGGTTTTAGTAAGATGTCTTGAATAGAGAGACACAAGACAGAGATTTTGCTCAAGAATCTGCATCTCAGAAATGTTGTGATGTTATGCATTACGTGCTAGGGAGTTCAAGTGGTAGCCTGGTTCTGTAACCAAATGTTAGGGTCAGAAGTTAGTACATCCTTAAATCATATTTGATATTTGTATGTCCAGCAACAAAGATAATCCAACATGAGTTTTCCTGTGCTTTGTGGTTATGCACTTGTCAATTGTAACCATGGCCCCTCATACCCAGGCCATAGCGGGGCTTTTACAGCGTTTTTGCCGGGGATGTGCGGTTTAGTTTGTCCCTGCTATGCCGGGAATGTGATATGACTTTTAGCCCGGATGTGCTTCGCAGAAAATGGGCCGGGAAGTTACCCCGCGATTTCCATGAAAAATAGCTGGATAAAGCACAGAGATTTGGCGGGGACTTAACACTATGTATAGCTACAATGCCAATGATATACTAGGCCAACATGCTCGTACATGCCAAAAAAAAAGCAGTACATATGTACATTGGATATATCATCAAAGCATTCAACTCAGAGTGCCTATCATATACTCTCCGGCACATACTCACTACTCTCTACTGTTTGATACTTTGGTCCATACGTACGTAAGTTATTTTTGAAACCACAATTACCAAGTAGGAATCATTCTTCAAACATACAAATGACACATGGCTAGGGTCTTGCTCAGTTGTGTGTGCTTCAAAAATATGTGCGGTGCACTCATACCATGTTGTAGCCAGTGTGACAGGCAGACTAGGCAGCACGGTATTTATATTTGATCCAGATTAGTGATTTCCAATTAAAAGATGCAAAATAAAAAAGACTTCAGGTTTAGCATTCAGGATAAAGTATGTTGTTTAAAACTTCACAAAATATGACATTAGCCTATACTTGTTTCAGTCTTATACGTGCGTTCACATATGCATACAGAAGTAGGCTTTTTGTCAAGCATATATTGCATAGACACCAAAAATTCAGCATGCCTGGCTGCTTACGGCTGGGAATATACCGGGATGTTTGGTTAATTGCTAACCCACTATGGGGGTCAGTTAGTGGGATGTGCAGGTAAATGTTGCCCCGCCCTACCAGGACTTGATTCAGATGTAGCTGGGAAGGAAACACACTTGTTACATTTCTGTAAATCACATCCCCACTTAAGTCCTCGCTGTGCCCAGATATGGTGGTGGCGTGGTTACAATTGACAAGTGCATTATGGTGGTCCCATGTCAAACTAAGGAAAAGTGTATACCTGTAGACAGAGGAGAGAAAAACTACTGAGTGAATTTCCTTGAAGATCTTTAGGACTTTCACCTCTGTCACAGTCAGCTGGAATATTTGAAAAAATGCCACAACAAACAGAGAAAAGTAAAACAAAAATAAAATTTCTCTGAAGCATCTGTGTTGGCAAATGTTTGGGTTGTCAGAATTTGGGGGAAATGCAGAATTTCATCTGAAGGGCATACTAAGCAGGTAGCTGTCACTGATTGCAATATTAGATAGAACTATTTGTCTTTTAATAATATCTCTATCTTTATCTTACTTTAGGAATTGGTGCCTCTTATCCTGTCAACTGGGACACTTCACCCAGACCCAAAAGAAAGAGACAACTTACTTAACCTTCTCTTTAATCTGATCAAGAAACCAGATGAAGAACAAAGGTGATCTATCAACATTTGTCGATCCTGTTGTTGAATCTTTTATTGGTGCTTTTGTTGTTGTTGTTGTTGTTGTTGTTGTTGTTGTTGTTGTTGTTGTTGTCGTCGTTGTTGTTTTAACTGTAATTCTTATAGTATGAATGTTGCAGTCCATCTTTATCAGTGCAGAAATAGTGATGTATCCCATTTTGGATATAGGTGCAGGAAAAATGATTTTTAAATTATGGAGACATAAAAGAAGTTAGAAATCAAACTTCTGTCATAACTAGGATGTGGGTGAGGTAAAATTAAAATCATAACAGCCTCATGTCTCATTCTGTGTATTTTGCTGGGGAATCTAAAGCCTGCAGTTTGATATATTGAGTGTTAGTCTCTCTCTGAAGAAGGTAAGTTTGTAGTGGCAGTGTTTTGAAATTCTGTGAAGCACTATTGTAATATTTGTAAAATCATTATGTCTGTTTTCATGAACTTGGATCAGAAATGACTTTCAGAAGTTAAAAATGAACCAGACATTAATATTAGAAATGCTTTTTCATGTTATGTGTAAAAAAAGGTTCTAGCATTTTATGTAGGACAAGATTTTATCACAAAATTTATGGCATTATTGTGAATGTTATGAATAAATACAGGTTATACCAAACCAGTTGTGTAATAAATGGTTTGTAACTTAGTATCAAAACTTAGTTCATCTGGTATGCACTAAATGCAAGTCATGCAGGTCCTCATGGAATTGGTGCCTCTTTGACTTGGATCAGTGGTGACTTAAGAAGTTGAAAATGTACCAGATGTTGCCGCTAGAGTTACCTTTTCATAGTTTGAATAAGATTCAAGTATTTTTTTGTGGATAAAAATTTTATTACATCATCTGTAGAATCTCTATGAAGGTAATGACCAAATATGCACAAAAAATCTAAACCGTCACTGCTGTTTTACATTTAATTTATATAAAAACTTATTTCTGTTTATCTTTCACTAAAGGCAAGTCATTCTGAATGGATGTGTTGCATTTGCTAAACATGCTGGTAAAAGTCGTGCTGAAACAGAACTCCTACCTCAGTGTTGGGAGCAAATAACTCACAAATTCCCTGAAAGGAGACTTTTAGTGGCCCAATCATGTGGTGCACTGGCATCATACTTACCGGTAGGTTATCTTTATGATTTTCAGTGTAACACCTTGATAACTTACTGTTTATGCAATCTGTTTTTGTTGTCAAGATGTGTGTCATGTTTTTATCTATATAATCAACACGTTCCCAAATCCAGTGCATTTTAATAAAGTGCTTGTGGTTCATGCATTTGGGCTCTTACAGGGCATGAAGACCGACTGCATGGTCAAGTGGTTAGAGCATTGGACTTGCAGCTGAAAGGTCGAGGGTTCGAATCCTGGCTTGGTCATACCAAAGACTTTAAAACTGGAACCTACTGCCATTGTGCTTGGTGCTCAGCATAAGCAATGGAGTAGGGAAAACAAGCTAGTGAGCCACAACTGGAAAAAAGGCCGTGGCCGGCCCGACTTAAACCATTTGGTTACAAACTGAGCCGTAAAACCTCATCTTACTAACTAACTTACAGGGCATGAAATTCATAGAAGCTTAAATAAATTGGATAGAGAAAAAGAAAGTAGACATATTTAAAGCATACATGGCTGAGGTAAAATGAGTGTTGTTTTCAGAAAGTAGACAAGTACTATTGCATAACTGTCATTCCCTGATGTACAATTAACGTACGTTACAAAAATGTTGTGGGGTACTCTGAGACATAATTACAATAGCTTTCAAGATTTGTGATACAGAGAAAGCATTAAACTGCATAGTTTTTCAGCACATTTCATAAAATACAGCACAAAACTTGAATTTCAGCATAATAATGTAAGTGTTGGAACAACATTTCTCAGAACATATTCAAGCAGTTTTGATTGTCCCATTGAATGCTGTATTTTAGTTGTTTAATTCTTTATTGTTTTATTCAGCCTTCTATTGTTGGTTCACTGGTCCTATCCATGTTACAACAGTTACTTGAAGATAAGGTAGAGGAAGTAAAGATTGCAGCTGTTAAGAGTCTTGGGATTGTCTTCTCTCTGATTGAAGATGCTGATAAATATAACCAGGTATGTATGGGACCTTGTAGAACAATACAGTTGAGTGTGGTTGGGACTCAGTTAGGATTTATGTAAATAAATTTGAATAAGGAAATATGATATTACTTTTTGTGGACATTTTTGCCTCCTGTTAACTGTTTTTGAAATTTCTTTAATATTCTTGGATCTTTTATATTCTTTCTCTACAGTAATGTTAGTGTGACTTTTACATAAGTCAATTAGTATTGGAGTGCTGACTACCTCTATCAGTTGTTGTAGTTTGCCACTTTGATATCATTTGTGTGTACATAATACTGCTGAAATAAAAGACTCATGCAACATGTAGCCAAATAAATGGAAACCTTCAACTCTAGAGAGCACGATGGTGTGAGTAGTGTGAATACAGTGTTGAAGATGTGACCATTAAAAGTAGTGCAAGTGCATTTGTTTTGCAAAATTTCACTTGTGTGTCAGTTTATGAATTTTTTAAACCTGCTAGCTTCAGCACAAGTACAAGCTATACTTACACCAATATGAGTATAAGCAAATCTATACTCACAAGAATATTAGTCTAAGCAAATATGTTGAAAGGTGAGTATCAGGATCTACTCATGACAAATCTCCGTCACAGTCTTAAGGAGGCAACCTGTTTGAAGTGGTACTATTTGTGGTTCCTTTCTTCTCTCCTTGTAGGGTCTAGATCTGCTCCTTAAAACACTCCATAACAGCTCTGAAGCAGTTAGTACTGCAGCCAGAGAAGTATTCCTGCCCGCATTTGCTTCTTGGGCACAGGAACTTAACAGGCTAGAGACAAGCCTGGTCACTGCCCTCTTAAAACGCCTGGAGTTAGCAGCAATGGTAAGTGCATCTCTACTGTCCTAGACATAGTCCATGATAATGGGTGATTTCAGTGTTAAGAATCAGGTTGTTCCTTGTAAACTCCCACCCCCCTCCTCCCCAAACCCTGGGCTCATTCTGAAAAATGGAGCACCACTATCAGATTGTAACTTTTTCTCTCTCTTCTGCATTATCTCTTTTGGTCATGTAGCAATATCCTCTGTAAATAACTGAACAGTCTGTGCTCACATTGAAATCAGAAAATACTTTTAATTTTGTACCTCAATTTGCCAACAGGATCTCCAGCGAACGACAGGGGATTCTCATGAAAATGAAAGCATGGTGGAGTTGTACTGTACCTCACTTCAGTGTCTCATTCCAAAGCTATATGTATCCATCTTGGAGACTGCCCCCTTCACAGATGCTGCCCTTTCATCAGAACAGGTGGAAGAGTTGGAAGGTAAGGGAAATGGCTTGAAAACTAACAGGAGGTGGGGAAGGGGGGGTTGGAGCAGGTAGCATGGAGGAAGGTTAGGGGGCACAGCACAGGATGAAAAGGGTGTGCATTGCACCAGTAGGTGTAGAAAGTTATTTTGAAATGAGTTAAAAAAAAAACTCAAAGAGAATCCTTGGTAAGTATTTATAACAGCACTGTAGGTTCTTAACCTGCAGTTCCAGCTTGGGGGCAGGGATTGCTAGAAGTAGATGACCCTGTACATTGTAGTGGATTTGTTACTAATCATATCAAGTAGTAATACTTTATGTTTTGATTATTTGAAGAAAAACCAGCAAATGAAGTGGGTACTTCTTGCATTTGTGAAAATTTCATCAAAAACATGTGCCCAAGAATAAGTACCCCTGCCATTTACAACATTGTCAATTTTAGATAATAAAAATAACAAAGATATTCCTTTAAGTTAAAAGGAACTGCGTGTTTGGTCTAGTGGTAGAG
Organism: Holothuria glaberrima; assembly: GCA_009936505.3. Taxonomy (NCBI): domain Eukaryota; kingdom Metazoa; phylum Echinodermata; class Holothuroidea; order Aspidochirotida; family Holothuriidae; genus Holothuria; species Holothuria glaberrima. The sequence goes on along the minus strand of WURT03353942.1, from coordinate 159 downwards.
CATCCGCCTTGCACGCGGGAGGCTCGGGTTCGATTCCCAGGTGGAGCCATACCAAAGACTTTAAAAATGGAACCTTCTGCTATTGTGCTTGATGCTCCGCATAAGCAATGGAGTAAGGGAAAACAAGCCAGTGAGCCACAACTGGAAAAAAGGCCGTGG
>WURT03353831.1:0-11511 GCA_009936505.3 Holothuria glaberrima | reverse complement strand
ATAGGAGGAACTTTTCCGTGTGGAAACTGTCTGGGTGTTAATTGTATGGGACAATCATCTGGGTGAGCTGCAGAGGGATAGCTAGGAAGTTGTCCGAGTTTTTCCACTTATTGCACATTTCTCAATTTTGACTTCCATTTTGATTCCAGAGCTTGTAAATAAATGAGTTGTTGTCCAAAAGTACGACACAATTGTTGCTTTATTTAAGCATCGAAATAAAGAAAAAAAAACACGTTTTTATGGGGTACACCTTTAACTAACCCTCATAAACTGAAAATACTATCGTATATTTGTGTCTTCTTTACATTTGTCAGAGAAAAAGTTTTGAAAGCGCTGCAGGATTACCACGAAGAGGGACTTTTAATTTTAACAATAGATTTTATATCACATTCCGATTCTTTACGTAAGAAAAGTGCAGATGATTTTTGCCCGAATGAATCTGTTCCTTCTATTTCGTTTAAGTGAGCAAGGATGAATTGTACCTATTTACAATGCTGTGTCATGATCAATTCATTGTGACCTGCCCTCGAAAACTGTACAGTTTGGATCGTGTTTAATCTAATGTTAAGTGAATGAAGTCTTTTCGAACTGGGTGCCTCTTTTTGCCGCTTCGTCTTCTGCTCATTAATCACGCAATGCTCGCTTTCTTCCCAACTTGAGAAACCGAGACAGATCGTTGGAAAGCAGAGTTGATTCACGAACAGTTCTTTTCGGCGCTACTTCAAAAACATCGAAACGGCGACAATTTGTTACTTGCGCAGTGCCTACATTTTGATAATTATGTAAACAGTTGAAGGTTAGACCTATATATTCAAATAGTAATGGAACGTTGACTCCTAAGCTGTTGATTTCTTTAACCTCGTCGAACTAGCAGGTTTTCTGTTGGTGTATATTTAAATGTAAATCATTTCAAGGCTGATTACTTACATCCTTAAAGGGAAAATGTAGTCCCCCCGATTTGAATAAGTGTGCCCGGTCATCTTAGTTCAGGAATGGCTCTTATCAATCATTTGACAATATGTTTGTAACTCAGTTGTTAAATTCATGCAGAAAAAATCATTGGTTTACCTTCAATATGCAAAATTTATATAGAGAAACATAATGTAAGATACTTGTGAGCGAAGTGAGAGGAGATTTGTAAGATTAAGCAAACTTTTGAAAATAAACTTGGCCGGGCGACTGCCATCTCCCTTTAAAGTCAAGAAGAAGGATTGAGAAGAGTTACAATGTATTAGAGGTGAACTGGTGTTACCGAGGAGGGCAAGAAGACAGTGCGCTGCTTTCATTATACTCGACATTAAGCAGAGCTAATAAAGGCTGAGTTTTCTACATTTTTGCTCTCGCAGGAGACCATGCAAGGTAAAAACACTTGGGTCAATTTTAACACAAAATTGGGTTATTAGGAAACCGACCAAAATTATTGGGTCACATAATGACCCACCTTTGACCCAAATAGGGTTAAAATTTGACCCCAAATATTTCGTCCATTCCCCCATGACGCAAGGGTTTTCAGGGTGTAGAAAGAATCAGCTTCAAAATCTTTAAAAATATAAGTGGTCTTCTTCGCGAATACAAAAAACTCATTATCTTGTATCGTAGTAATATGTGCTAGTGATATTCTTCTAATTTAAAATCTAGCGTTAAAATTACTCCTTCCGTTCATGATAGCTGTGCCGAAATTAACAGTGGGACGGTCTTTTTGGGTGAAGGAAATCGACCATTTTGCTACGAACTGTTTGTAACGGTCATTCCTATTTCTCGAGAGAAGTAAAATCGTTGTCTGCTCTCCTTGGCCTGTTCACAGATGAAGAGAAATTTAAAAATGACAGGAAAAATGGGAACCCACAAAGAGGTCTGTTAACGAAGGGTGACGGAACTAAATGAAGTAATGATAATGGTCAAACCGCAGAATACGACTATGCGAATTTTGTGAAACTGACGTACACTCTAAACACACTTGGGTCACGAGGAAACTAAAACAACGTATTGGGTCAAGTTTCAGCCCCATTTGGGTCATATCTAGCCTTATTTTGGGTCATTATTTGACCCAATAAGTTTGGTCGGTTGACTCCTGACCTAATTTTGGGTCACGTAGGCCAAAGTGCTTTTACAGTGTATACTTTTAGAAATGATTCCACTCTAAACTGTATCTCCTGTATTGTACTCTAAAAGTCGTTATGTTCACCTTTACGTTCAATGGCTTTAACATTTCCAAACTTCGCTAATTGTTATCAAGATTTGGAAATTTTATGTTTAATTATCAACTCTCTCCGCGGCCACATCTGACAAGAATTTCCTGTGGGTGACATTTTGCTTTGCATGTTTTTCAGTGCTCAAGTGGAGTAATCTTTAAACTTGGAAACGCTTAAACAAAGGCATATCCGTTAAATATAAGTCAAAGGAAAATAAAAAGACAAAAGCAAAAGCTTGGTCATGAATATTTCTACAGGTCTGGAACTCTTTTATTTATCGGTTCTAATGACAGATATGAAAGCATCATAAATTTACAGTAGATAGAATGTCCTCAAACTTCGCACAGTTGTTTAGGCCAAAAAGTATTCCCCTCCAATTACTTTCTATTCCATAAATTTTGTCTCTGATAGTTGTAAATATTTAGAAACATGATTCGAGTGAAATTCAAGTAACACGTCGAGGTCTGCGTTAGTTTTGGTTTAGATTAAATCATTATACAAATAGGAGTCGTGATTCTCTTGGTGATATGCATGGTTTGCAACATTTGAGAGAGAAGAAACACACTCCACGCTTTACCGACAATGTCAGCCTGCGGTTTGTCAAATCTTAAAAGTAATACAATCCAACAAGCTATGTAAAAGTCAATTTATCGCCTCTCACGAGTAAGCCTGAACACTGTTGTAACTGTAACCTACATCCAACACATTTACACCTCCGTCTGTTTAACCCGTAAAGGCCACAGTACATTTACTTCTTCCAAAGTGACAAAAAGCAGAAAATCACTTAGGCGGTCCGAACCCCTCGAGTATTTTCTGTTAATACCCTTTCTATACTGTAAACGTCCCACTCATATGCTAAAAATTGTGTGGGGATGGACTTTTTCGCAATGAATTAAAACCGTCCAGTTAACCAGTTAACTATACTGGTTTATGTCGCTGGCTCAGATCAGCCACAAGTACTATGAACTACACGGACCACCCCATGCGTTTATTGCGTTCACCATACATTGCGACCGGCGGAAGTGGGAGAATTTTATCTATAAGGAGGGTATATTCTCTTTTAAAGGGGTTTATTGACTTGGTTCACGAGTCATGATATTTTCATGAATTTTACTCACATCTTTATGATGGTAAATGGTTAATCAAAGAAAATCTGCACAATCATTTGACACTCAAATGAAATTGCAATGATAGGGTCATTAATGATTCAAATCGTATATTCGAATTTGTGACCAGAAACTTTTTGCCATTAGGTAGGTCTATTACTCACATGCAACCCCTGTCCACAAAAACCACATTTCCTCACATTTTTGGTAACCATTGGAAGTGATAAATGAGTAATGAGGCTAGTTAGAAACATTATCATGCAATGATTTCCTTCAAACTCATCACAAAATGGGCGATATCAACTCAATGAGCCCTTTAAAAATGATTCTCTTTTTTTCTGTAGCACAGCATATGGCCACGTGACCACATGCAAATTATTTACTTAAAGAAAAATCGATCCGAAAATCAACATTTCTTCAAAATAAAATCTGATTTTCACTTTATTATTTTGGACTTCTCATGAAAGAGTGGTTGAAGTCAACGATATGATAAGCATAGATACCAAACTCCTATACCAATACTGTTACGGAAATTGACTCGTCATGGAGACGCAAATATCGGGGCGGAAGTGTTTATTTGACATACGCGCCTCTCTATTTGGTGATGTGCGTGTAATGATAGGCATGCATTACAGAAAATGCCATTGTTAGAATAGCGTGGCTTGCGTGAGCGTTGCATAAGCGCAGATTCCGCAGGATACAATTCTCTGTGCTTTTCCTACGAAATATTTGACGCACACTTTTTGTGCGTTCGGAAAACGAACGCGCTTGCTTTCCCGTTGTAAGCGCGAGAGAAATTGAACGCGCATATAAAAGTGCGTCACTTGAAGATACCATAGAAACTGACCAATAAATGTCTATGAACTTACAAACCCAGGTATTGTGCGTTCTTGTTCAAGTGTACGTGTGTGGAATGCCGCGATGAAGAAATAACTTATTCTTATTTAAGTGGAATTTATTGAGGAGTTGTACTTCTTAAATTAATAATATTCAGACATAGCAAGTATTAAAACTTTTGTAAGACATTCATTTGCCTGTTTATTTTCAAAACGACTGAACAGTGATCAGCACTTCCGCCCCGATATTTTCTCCTCCATGAGGAGTCACCGCGCCATTCCAAGTTTAGAGTTTATGCTTATAATGTCTTTGGTTGAAGTGTTATATAAATTCAGCAAAATGAAAGACCAACCGGCAACTATACCAGACGTTTCTGAACATTAAATGTTGTGTCGATTTCAATGCCAAAGGATATGATCCTTATTTTTAATGTTTAACCACTAAAAAGCCTCACACAGGAAAGGTAAGAAGTTTCTGAATAGACCTTATGCATTTGACGTCACAGAGTAGAAAGTGCTCCCTCGTTTGGATGCAAGCGCACATCATTGGTAGTTTTTACACCAACACACGCAGACAGCTAGCCTGCTAACCAATCGGATGAACGCGTAAGCGTAAGTCTCCAACATGCGTATGCGAAGTCTACTGCCAGACTGCGTGGATGTCATGTGCTTCATTGTTTTGCCTCCAAAAATGACGTCGCGTGACGTCAGTGTATAAGGTCTATTACTTTCAGCTTTCCCTGTAGCATGTCTTATTATATTTTGTTACTTCGACTATTATTTCAATGGTAAGTTACACAAATATTGACAAAATTGTGAAACTTTTTCGAGGATTTAAAAGGATTTTCCAGAAACAAAATTCAGTAAGTTCAAAAAATTTAGAAAATTTTTCTCTTTTAGGAGGTGAAAACCGCATCTCCATAGCTTGCAGCGTTTGGAAGATACAAATTTTCAAAGGAATGCAATTTTTTGTCAAGATAAAGTGCATTATGGGAAATCTGTGATGTCATCGCGGCACATTAATTTGACGTAGAACTGAATTTCTTTATGATATTAATGCCGCTGTAGGGAATATTTAGCAACTTTGTTTGTTATGCGCAACATATGATGTATATAGATTTGTGCTAAATCTACATGGAAAAATATTCAAACATGCCAACAGTATCAAGTTTCAAGAACATACAGGACAGTCAATTATAAAGAAAAACAAAAGGAATCTGAGGCAATGTGCCCACTTTACATAACAATCTGTGACCTTGATGAGAATTGGAGGTATTTTTGACTAAAAAGCACTCTTTAATATGAGATATCTCGAGTTAGGAAAAGAGTATTGCTACGGGGTTTGGAGGGCACAATTTGGAAATTTTTTTCTCTTTCACATAAGCCTTTTGTGAAATGCTACTGCAAATGCCTTTAACTCATGTTTTTCGTCTCTTTATTTTAAAGGTTCCTACGCCGGATACTCGTGTACGAAAATTAAAACTTGATCTATCAGCTTTCGGGAGTGAATATCGTGTTCCAGATATTAACAGATCTTCTTTCCATTTAAAAGTATTCGGCACGTATCGACATCGTTACATGTCACTACTTTGCGACAAATCGGAGTCAAATGTTGTGCGACAACTGCGAATGACCTCAGATCCCGTGGTGAGTTTCATTGGTAATAGCAATGGATAACACGATTTATACCAGCCTTGCATCATTAGTGAAGGGGTTGGGTATATCTTTCTTTTTCCCCACCCCTTTGTACGTGACACATCTTATTGTTACCATGGAAGTACCTCCGAGGTAGTATTTCCATGTTGTAATCCAATCAAGAATAAAAGTTTTTTTATGATCTTCATTTGCATGAAATATTCCACATTAAAGATGTAAGTCGTTACCAAAACTTTTTCCCTGAACTCAATCAGGCCCTTAATCATGTTTTCTTATGGGGAATGTCACTTTTCCACTCGATCGGAACTAGAGGTAGAATTTTGTAGCATTTGAATAAATTTCTGAATATGAACACTGTCCAGATAGAGAGATTTCATCTATAGAGGGAGGTCAGAATTTAAAGTTCGACTAATGAGGAATCTTCAGCACTGGTGTAGCAAGCGGGTGGACTAGGTGGACAATGTTCAGGGGGCCCCGAGGGTTCAGGGAGCTCAACCAAATGCACAAAAAAATTCTCAAAAAATCGTAACTCTGCCTACCGTCTAACTACCCAGTACAGACCGGAAAGGAACCACAAAATTATCAACAACTTCAGAACTGCTTTTGAAGAACCAGGCAAGAATGGGAGACGGGATTGAACCCGGGTCTGGTACGTGCAAGGTCTCACCAAGTCTCACCCTTACCCTGTACCTCTCCATGGAGGCTGGAGGCGTCTCCGGAAAATGGGTTTATGAAACCAATGGTTTGGAGGCCCCTCGCTGTCTCTTATCCATGGGCCTCCGAGGGTCTTGCTACACCTCCGATCTTCAGATGCTAAGTCTTATATCATTTTCCAAATTATCAGTTAAAGGTATTTCCAAGAGCTGTTGTGAGTGCAACTCCCTCTTTGAAGGGTCGCAAGATTTCTGCAGCCCTCCCCTGGTTAGGGGCCTGGTAATACCCAGATCTTTCCGATCAATGATTTCCGGTCTGCCTGTGGTGGAACGTTTTTCAAATTTATTAACATGTCTAATACTCTTTAGGTTGTGAAAGAATTGGCTTGGTTGTCGGAGTATAGGATGGTGAAACTCATGTCTGATTTTAGTATGATACGACAAAGGGAACACTTCATTGGTAATAGACCATTACACCTTATAATTCGTACTTCATCAAAACAAGAATGATTGTAATAATGGAGCAAACTTAAAGACATTTCCTATAACTTTAATTGTCAAAGAAAGTGCCAGAATGTAAAAGCTCGTAAAATAATAATGCCAGATGTATAAAGGTGATCGGTACACAAACTTCTCAACTGTTGGGGAAAATTTTATCCGATATACACATCATTTTATCCCGATTCGATTACTAACATTTCATCAACCAACTTGATGTTAGTGTTTTCACTCAAAATAAACACGTGCCAAAGAAAGTGCCAGAATGTAAAAGCTCGTAAAATAATGCCAGATGTATAAAGGTGATCGGTACACAAACTTCTCAACTGTTGGGGAAAATTTTATCCGATATACACATCATTTTATCCCGATTCGATTACTAACATTTCATCAACCAACTTGATGTTAGTGTTTTCACTCAAAATAAACACGTGCCATGCACACTCATATTGACTAAATTTCTCAATCCCACAATTTCAAAGTATAGTTCCCCTGAGTTTGCTATTACCTGTAGGGAATAATAAGGAAGAAAAGGTTAGAGCGTCCTACTCAAACCGTCTTTATTATTCGAAGTAGGCTGAAATTAAATCTTTTTTCAGATTGATATTTTCTCAATTGACTGCCAATGATCATTAAAAAACCAAAGTGTTTCCAAAATACCCAAACTGCCCCAAGATGACTCCTTGACCGTTTAGTAAATAAGATAATTGGTCCATCGTCTTGGTTCCAAAATGTCAGTCATCCCATTTCACTACACAAGGCACAAAGGTAAATCAGTATCGTTCGGATATATTCAGTCGTACAAATGATGGGTGATATTTTTTCTGATCATATAACTTGCAATCTCCCCCACCATATTTTCAAAAGAAAAGGGAGGCGTTGGCAGTGTAAGTTCAAGAGGTTTAAGATGAATCCATTCTTCACAGGAATTGTTTAATGCATGCCCTACAAATATTTAGCCTGACCGAAATTGCATTGCCTTTATCAGTTTACATGACTTATACTGTAAATATAATTACCTTTCCTACAATCTGATTACAAGTAAAGTTAAAGAATTTAAAAGGAGAAGGCAGTCCCCCCCCCCCTCAAATTTTATTTTCAAAAATTTGCTAAATCTTACAGATCTCCTCTTATTTCTCTCACAGGTATTTTCATAATGCTCCTGTATAAAATTATTGAATATTGAGGGTAAAACAAATGGTTATTCTGCATATATTTAGGAATTAAGTAACAAAAATATTGTCACATGATTGGAAAGAGCCATTCCTGAACTAGTGTACCGGGGTACACTACTTCAAATTGGGAGGACTGTATTTTCCCTTTAAGCAAACAAAGTTGTACAGTAATTTCTTGTAATGAGACTTATTGTCGAAATCGAAGGTTGTTACCAAAATTACCTTATAAAATAACGTATTCCCTTAATTAGAGTAATGTGATTGAATTGAATATTGTACACAGGATTTCCATTTTCCCGTATAAGGGTCTACTATTAAAGATTTGAAATGAATGATAACCCATCATGTCACATTTGTTAAAAGGAGTCATATTAAAATCTGTCATCTTTGATTTACTTCAGATGACACAAGATATTCTTCCAATTTTTAACTTGAGCACGAACTTGTGCTTCATCATCAAATAAGGATAGAGTTTAAGAGGTGGCAGAACGCTCGGTTATTGACACAGAACTCTTATCTGTTAAAAATTCTGCGAGAGCCTTACGTTCCTGTCACTCTTGTTTCCCAAGTGCATTTCTGTAAAAGATAATTGCGATTGGGCAAGGTGTTCTTTTATAATTTTCTTTTTGAAAAAGTGAAACCTGTCAATTTTCTTTCTTCATATTCTTAAGAAGACTAAAGCTGAGTAAACTGAATATATTGGAACCTTTCTTTTAACGTGCCAAATCTAATTTGTTCTTCAAAATTCAGTCGCTGCAAAATAGACAGTCTCCAATATGTTGAGAAAATCATATTGAATTAGTACCCCATCTCACCACGAGAATTTTAGTTTGAGGTGACATAAAAAGGAAATTAAAAAGAGCAGTGGAGTGGGTAAAATTCGAAGCGGTACCATCCTGCAATGAATACATCAGTTGGTTATTTTATGGTCTGAAGGTGACATTTTGCTACGGACGTTGTTTATGCCTGGTGAACAATTTGCTATCGCTAAAAATAACAAAAATGAAGGTACTTTCTTCCTTGGGACATTGGGTGTGTTTTATTGAGTTACAAAACGTGCTCTTGAAAAAGGTTTGGTTCTTATCAATCATGTGGCAATATGCCTGTAACTCATTGGTTAAATTCATGATTGGTTTACATTCAATATCCAATGTTTGTATACAGAGAGATAATAAAATATACTTGTGAGCAAAATAAGAGGAGATTTGTAAGATTTAAGAAACCTTTAATGATAGGTTGATCCGACATAGGAACGTTAGAATTCAGAAAAGAAATGAGGGCTAAGGACGCAATTATTCAGAATTGATGAATTAGTCTTCAAGCAAAACACAAGTTGGCAGAAATGCTAAATGGGATGAAACCATCTAATACCAAGGAAGTAGTATAACTACTCCCATGCTAATACCTACGGCTTCACGTCTGTGGAATCTGTAGCAAGATGAAGAATGTATCTTTAATTAATCAACAAAGGTATCATTGTTTTACAAAGCTCCCCGACAGAAGAAAATTTCAAATCGTTTTTATTGAACTGATTACATAACGTGTAGTGTAGTAACATCTCCCTGCATAGACAGCGGCGTGTTAATTGTGGCCAACTTTTGCCAACGACTCTATTAGGCTGACAATAGGATTATCGTGAACAATGGTTTGATGTGTAAGAAGTTGCCGACAGCCTAGTAAGCGCCAATGTTTTAACATTCAAAACGACTGTTTTTCGTGACAAAGTCTAAAGAACCTTGTAATAAAAGAACTGCCCATGCTATTTGCAAATGTGGAAAAGAGCTATGAGGCTATATGTTACTGTTGATTTTTCATCAATTTGCGCATTATTTCGCAACATTTAGGGGCTGTATTCGTGCTCAAAATGTAACAAAGAATGGCAATGTGGTGTTTTTAAAAGGGGCACAAAACGACACAAAGGCGCAAAGTAATTTGCGACTGAAACGACTGGCAATGTAAAATAAATGGGCAAATTTTCATGTGCCTCTCTTCTGCTCTTCAAGATGTAGCAGACGACGTGAACCTTTGTGTTTAGTTTATTAAGTACCCTTAAGCCTATAATACCTGGAAGATTACTTCAAAAGGGAGTGCTGTCAGCAACTAGCTAGGTTCAAAGAAAGGGTTAAAGATGTATCTCCTGTCAAAGTAACACCTCCCTGGTTTAAGAGGAACTACAATGGGTTATAACTTCACATAGGTACGGACATCACCTTTGCAATGGGATCAACTTTGTCACGAGTTTTTGTGTTCTATGTAAGAAGCTTAAATTTCCTGTAAATCCGTGTTTGCTAAGTAGGATTTTGTAGTAGATAATAAGGGTAGCACCCTAGCTTAAATGCAGTTGTTCATCAAAACGTTGGGACAAAGATAATCTGTGTTGCGATGGATAACGTTTGCCTGGAGATGGGAATCCTGTTAGCAAATTCTTAGGAGTAACGAGCAACCCCCCACCATCACCACCTCCTTCAGCTGTCCTTCTTGAACGTACTGAGTAAAGGATTAATAAAAAAGCGATATTTGCTTTTAAATCCTGCTTTCATCTCAAAACCAGTGTACTTGCATGTGCATCACAAAGGTGTATGAGAAGGGGTTTGGTAGCGGCAGCTCCCCCATAACAAAATTGTTGACGATTTCAAGGTTAAAAATTGTAGTTTTCTAAGTAAAATTATTTCGCCCCTTGTGAAGTGCCTTCTGGATACGCTTATGGTGCCTTTCAAAAGGGATATAATACCGAACAGTTTTCTTTCGTTTCCAGTTTATTTTTGTCAAGTCGCCAGTAGCTTACGTTTATATCAGGGACTTGCCATTCTAGCGGCAATTGCGTGCTTGTACCAACCAGCCAACATAATCCCACCCTGAAAAGGGAAAATGCAATCACCACAATTTGGATTAGTGCAGTAGTCTACCCTATTTTATGACTGGTTCTTGAGAATCATGTGACAATATTTTTCTCATTAAATTATAAAATTTAAGAGTAGTAACTCCTGGGTTTACCTTGAATATATTATACTCAACTTCTGAAATATCATGAATGGTACTTGAAGGAGCAGTAAGAAGAAATATGTGATATTTAGCTGCTGTTTTAAAATAAGCTGGGCGACTGCTTATGCCCTTTAAACAAGAAGCGAGTTGTCAATGTAAAGAACTCAGAGTAATCTCCACACCAGTCAGAGGATTGTAATAGTCTGTCCTCGAACATTTTTCTTTCTTTCATATTTATTTGTCTTCTCACATGACTTAAAGGGAAAATGCAGTCCCCGAATGTGAATTAGTGTACCCTGTCATCCTTATTCAGGAATGGCTTTTTGATTCCTTGCCGAAGGCAGGCAAGGAATCTATGCGATGGTGATGTCGTGTGTGTATGTGTGTGTATGTGCGTATGTGACGCCTGCTTG
>WURT03353720.1:0-23900 GCA_009936505.3 Holothuria glaberrima | reverse complement strand
GGGACACGGATCAAAAACACCGGGCTTACTTGTGGTTGAGCAGTTAACTCAAGGCTGGGGCAACACCGGGTAGGTGGAAACGCGGTATTAGGTTATCCTTTGGTTGTTTAACCTTCATACCAGGGACACCTGTAATGGTGGCATACCCTGACAAACACCAAAGTATACTACTGTAGGTGCTATTATTTACATGGAATTAACAAAAGAAATACAGACCTCAGATCTACCATTATTGAGTAAAACAGCTGGTCTGGTTACATGTACATGCACAGACCTTTAAATATTGAAGATAAGCTACCATAGAATTTAAGTACAACTCCCTTCAACTATAAGATGAGTATTTCTCTGAGGTAGTACTTCTATGAAGCAACATACTGTATATTCAAAGATGGTCTCCAGTTACTTTTAAACTAACATTTGCATATTATTATAAGTTTAAGAAAATCCTCAAAACTGATCCCTAGTTTAGGAGTCTATGAGGCTCAACACTTTAATACAGGTCTCGGGGCCAATGTACTGATGACTCGACCTCTATTGCCTATACTTACTGTCAGGTATTGCTTATAATACTGTAGTACATTGGGTAATGTCACCTTAAATAGGCCTGTCCGGGCTGCTCCTCGTCCTTCCTGTTTTGTATACCTGGGAGCAGTGGCAGCTGGAACCCTGACTGAACTAAAGTCCTTAACTCAAAATAGTTACTTGAAGATAGTAGCAAAAGTTTCATCAAGGGCTTAAAGTGAAGACCACATGCCAAGGAGAAAAGAGAATTAGGGCAAGAACTAACACAACATAATTTTCAAAAGTAATTACAATTGAATATTTTAATAGTCATGATGTTGAAATAAGTGAAAGCACCAAGAGCCTATCTGTCAGCATGTTTAAAAGATGGATACTCATCAACCTAGAAAGTTCCAATTCTCCCAAATATGTTACTTCTAGCCACACCCACAAACTGTCATAAAGACGCAAACCTAGTTTATTATTTAAGGTGATATCCCTGTGAACAAACGAGGCCCTAATATGTATAAATCAGAACACTCTCTGTGCATGCTGTGCAATATGAGTTACTCTGCATCTTTCGTATAAAGTAACTCTGATGTCAGTCAAAGAGTAGACACCCAATGAGACTTTTGCTTACTCCCAAGTACTGTTAAAAGTTACACTTGGTGTGATGAGAATCTGCCATTAAAAGAAAAAATGATTTTTCCTTTCTCTAAAGAAAGAAATGGCAATTAGCAGTACTTTACATTAATTGTTATAACAAATATTTCCTTGGCTTCTGTAAAAAGAAAACTTTTAATAGAATAAGCACACAATGAATGAAAGATCTCTGAAAGTTACTCTGTACATGCTTCTGCTTTAACAGATTGGGTAACTTTTAAATTTTTAACAGCAAAACTTCAAGAGACAAAATTGTGTGATGAGAAGTCACTTGACCAAAATAATTCTTACTGTTGTGTACATCTGTATGTTGTGAAATACTAACAGCACTAGAGCCAACAAGGTGTTTCTTTTTTTTTTTTTTTTAAATTTTGGCCCAGCTATTTCAGATGCTCTGGGAATATTATGGAATGTTTACTTTATTGCTATAGTAACACAGACGGCCATGGGAATCGGCCCTTACTCAATACCTATACTACAGTTTTACCTTCCTCCCTGCTGACAATGCATTATGCTACACACATGGATGAACATAATGCATCATAACTCATAAATGACATCTATGTGTCAGTGACCAGTGTATGCTACAAGGGAAAAACAAATTGTAGATACAGCAGCACAGCAAACTCAATGCTTGCTTTAATGTGCATATTTTGGGGGCATTACAGGACGTCTTGAAGAGTGACATAGACTAGAACTGCTTTTGATTACCTGGTCTATTACACAAAAATTATCCAGAAAAATGTTAGCATGATAAATATGAAAATTCATTATCTATTAAGTTGCATTTCTGAAATTACCTTGCAGGCTGGATAAAATGTTCTCATAGCTGGTCCCATACAGCCTCCAGACTTAGGTCCCAGACCATTTTAAATAAATTACCAGGAAGATTAACACATCAGACTGAAAGAATTTTCAAAATATCCAAACTAGTATTAGGATGAGGAAGGTTTACTACAACAGAAATTGAAAGTTCAGCAAAAATGTTGACATACTAAATGGCTGGCTCATGCTCCAAATAATTTTGCCAAATTGTGAAATATATAATAAGCAAATGTAAAAAGGCAAAGAAACTATAATGTGATCATACTGTGCTACTTTTAATTTTACAGCAGCACATGTCAGGATATGATCAAAGGCATTTCAAATGACTATTAAGTATTAATTTTTTTTTTAACCTCATTGTTAGCAAACTTTTCTACCACTTAACAGTACCTCCAGTTTTCTTCACATTTGTAAACTGAATATTAGGATGTGATCAACTGGACTATAAATGTTGACTATTAGCTGGTGAGATTGTAACATATCACAAGTGACTCCCTGCAGCCAATAGCGACAGGCTTATATTTAATGAAGAGTGTAAAGAGACTTTGAGCTGGTCCTTAACTTTCAAAATTCTGGAAGCTACTGCGCATGTTAGAGCTGGTCACCCATTCTTTTCATCATTTGTAGAAGTATACAAAATGTATCCACTCTTTGGGTCTCATCAACCCAATCCAAACTTCCACCCTTCCTCTGTTTAAAGAGAATAATTTGACAAAGGATGATTTTCCAAGGAAAAAATTATCCTTCTACTAAATGTAACAAATTCTTCATAGGTCTGCAACCCAATGTGCCTCCCCCTAGCCTCGCCCCTATTACATTTTGTATCAAAGTGAGGAAGGAAACTGGATGGTACCTAACTTTCCTTGGACAAAATATGAAAGTAGTTTACCTTATACTCCCTCTTTCTACTCATCATCTCACCCTCTGCTACAGTGTGAGCTCTTCTCCTGAAAAACAAAAAATATCAAAAGAAAAATCAATTTTTAAAGCAACATCTTGTGTATTAAATTCATGTGTGTCATATTTAGTTCTACTGAAACTTTACGCAAATCTGTGTTTTAATTGCAACATTTATGACACTTTCAATATTAGTTAAGTTATAGAAGAAAAGTCTTAATTACAGAAATAATAGGGTTAAAAACACGAGGCTACAGTATGTTAGGGGTTAGGGGTTAGGGTTAGGCAGACTTTACCAGGACTATAGTCACTACTTACCTTCATATGAATCAACTGAACTGTACACTGCCTCTGATGTAACTAGAGCTAGAATGACCAGCAATCATTTATATCCTGAGAGTATGATTGTATTGCTGGACATCATGCAAGCAAGGCTATCTGAGTAGATCTGCTGGTAGCTCATGAAAGAGTTTCCATTCTTAGAAAGAACATCAGAGACAAGGAAAGTATAAAGCCAACAAAAACAGCCTATAAATTCATTTTATAGCCCTGCATTGTCCCTGGTTGTTCTGGTAAGAGCTCATTCCACAAGGAGAACTGTGCATCTCCAATGCAGTACCATGAAGTTTGAGTATTACAGACCCAAATAGCCTACTAACAATTCTAAATGTTAGCGATATATGTACTGTACATGACTTGTATTTTGTTTGGTTCCTCTGTTCACTAATTGCCCGAATTTTTTGCTTAAATCAAGGGGCGGAGATTTCTTGTCAGGGGTGGAGGGGTTGCATACTTGGCAAAGCGACCGAGCCCAAGTGTGCTTGTGTGCGAGGGAGGAGGGTGTGGGAGGGGGTCCCACGGTGTGAAACTTTTTTGTTTTTTAATGTGAAAATATGCGATTTGGTGCATACTTTGTTCGGTATTTTGTATACATAAGGAGACATAATTATGTATTTTATGAACTATTTTAGTGTACCTGAAAACTGGGGGGGGGGTTAATTGTGTTGGACAACCCCCCTCATCAAAAAGTGGAGGGGTTATAACCCCCCAGCCCCCTGTTTCTTTGCCTCTGATATGCTCCTCTTTCAAGAGCAAGGAAGTTTTGCTTGCTCATTTGTAGGTTAAACTATCTGCTTGCTCTAGGCTTCAGGAACAATAAACTCACTTGGCTGACCAGGACTTGTCATGGTGGTGGTATTTGGACTGTTTGCAAGTCCCAGTTGTGAAAATCTGGGTTTACATCAGAAAGAAACTTTTAAGGAAATTTATCATCAACTGCTTACTGCTAGTTAAGATCATCTGGTTTAATACCATTAAAATTATATGTTTATATCTACTCTTCTTTAAGTAGACCACGGAGGGATACAAATAAAAACCATTTGAAAACCACTCAATCATGACATCAAAGTATACTCAACTTAAATTGAGCTTTTTTTGTAAAACTTGGTTATGTCAAAGTTTTCCAATTATATAATAAGACCAAACAAGCTTAGCACATTCAAAATGATCAGACTAATGCTAAATATCTTTGTTTGCTTAGTGACCCAAAAAACACAGTCATCATGCAATGATAAGCTGAGCAATGAAGTTATCAAATTCAACCAGACTTGTCCAATTCTCCAATAAATTAGAAGTACAAACCTTGTGATCATCAGCAATGAAAGGTTATGCCACTTTACTAACTGTAATTACAGAGGGATACAAAATACACTTTGAAAACAGATATACTATTAATGACAATAATCTCTTCATAATACCAGTAAACTGTTTTCTCATTGCAGATTATAGGACCTTCTTCCATAGTTCCCTCTAATACCATATTACATAATAAAAAAAACAGACTTTACTCATCTCATATTTAAAACATAATACACAATTTTTGGGATTTGAGAACCGATATTTAACTATTGTAATTTACCCTCCAGTATATCTGTATAGTGCAAATTCCTGATTGCCATTGGGTGCCTAGAATATCATTGAACTTTCCTACTTTGAACCTCTGCTGAGTAGTTCATTACATGGTCAGTTCATTTTATCCTTGGAAATAAACATATTAATGCATAAAACCTCAAATCTCCAGAGGAAAACCACCTCACAAAGTGGAAATGTAAGAGACCTTGAACCACTCTGTGATATAAACCATAGCAGCCAATTAAGAAATACTCTATACTGAAAACGAGATACTGTATGTGCATTGGCCTGACCAGTCATACTGTAGTTCAGTTTCAATGATTTAATGCAAAGTATTCCAATGTATATTACAAAATGCTGGCATATGAGAATTTGAGAGAAAATTAATGTTTTTGTATGCTACGGTGAATCTTTTAAAACATAGGTACATAATAGTCAAATTTTGCACACCATGAAAATTAACCCATTGACCAAATGCAATGTTGAACTGATGATACCAGGGAGCTATTTTTGACAAATAGCATACTCAGGTAGAATACTCCATGATAGTACTAGGTACAAACTATCAGCGGAAGGCAGGGGGCTCTCAAGTCTTTTAGACTAAGGGTTGGGCTATTTGAGTTTTTACTTTAAAGTAAATAGAATTGCTTGTTCTTTATATATTACAATTCTGGGCCGTCCTTCAAATCTTCTGTATGCCATTAAAGTGCACTTTGCAATAAAATACTTCTCTTCCATCCTGATAACCTAGGAACTATAGGCTCTTGGCCTGCATGGTTACATGACATGATCCAATAAAGATCTGTTGGATGTTCTGAAGGTCAGGAACATTACCTGAACCAGGTACTTCACACTGTCTAGACTTTTACACACACACACACACACATTAGACAGGATTGTCTAATACAGGTTCTGGGGTCACGATAAATCCTTCAAGAGTATTTGCACATACTGTATACATGTAAGCTTAAATGAAAGGTAATTCCACAGGTCTAAAGGTCTCAAAAATATATTCTCAGAGTATGGAAAAGTCTAGATGAGGGAAATTTGACCAATTAGCTGTATATTTAACATACATGTCTGTTTTTAAGTTTAAGACTTACTTTGTCCTTAAAATTCCCAATTAAGAGTCACAGTGCATTTAAACTGCTATAGTTCATATATGCTGGTGAAATTGCTATTAAAATGAAAACATACATGTGTTAACTGGTGACTTGTTTTTTTCCATAGCATCCATTAACTGTTGAAGTCATTTCTTTTCAAAGAAATCAGCAATGCTCATCAATGTTTAATTTAAATTTAGTCTTTGGTTCCACTTGATTGATGCTTCTGTGACCATATCATTGAAACTATTTGTATAATTATTTTACATGTAGATGCTACAAAAGCATGGAAATTATACTATTACCATCAACACTATCAACAGCTCCTCAAAAGTGGGTGGGGGGGGGGAACAACCTTGATGACATTAATTAAAACTGTAGAGCATGAAGCCCAAAAAATAAAAAATCCAGGGCCCACTTAAGTGCCCCATGCAGACACAGTTTGGATTTCAGAAGATTTGAGGTGTAATCTGAAGCATTTTCCTGCCATTTAAATCCATTCAAAGGCTGTTTACACCATTTTCAAGCTTCATTTTTCAAATTTTTCAATTTTGGAGTCAAACATGTACCTGTTTGGATTCTGGAAAAAGTGTAGAGGGTGGGGGCAAACAATATATCACTCCACTTCATGGACAATATCTTTCCCCATCTTTATGCTATTACCACATGGATCTTTCAATTGCCATTCATAATTGAGAAGTTCATTAAAATCATGCTTTAAATAACATGTAACATTATGTGAGAGAGCTAGGAATTGGGTAAACTATATACTGACCAAAAGATTCAAGCAATGGAAATTGTTACATAAATTACAGATTAGCCAGGTGAGTCAGGGTATAATCCTCCTAGTATGTATGATTGGGTTTGAAATATGACAAATCCCTTCTATGGGCTAGACAGTACCCTTATCAGGTCTATATAGCTAGACAATTACTAAAGGGTGGGCGGGTGGAGGGCAAAATTGCTTCCAGGTAGAAAAATATTTTCGGGGAGGGGGGTGAACTGTTGAGAAATACTAAATTGCATTAAGGCAGCGGTACTTTAAAATTATCTAGAAAAATTTTTGCAAGGGAGGCACCCCCCCGCCCGGGCTACGAGGCTCATTGACCCTCATATAATGAAACATACACGATCCACAAATTCTGTGCAATAACTATACACATATTTTACAGCAGAGTTCTGTGCATGTAAAAACACTTGTAAGCAAAGAATGACATTTACAATTTATTGACATTATTACCATGGCAATTTATGGAATAAATAAAAAATGTACCCAATTCAAAAGGGATTAGGTGTAGCTGATGATTATGGGGATATAGCAATATGTCATTCAAAAGTGCAATTTCCCATTTTTGGGATGAAATATTCACCTCAGATGTAAATTTGCTATGCATAAAATACCATCCTCCAAAATGTTTCCAATAGTTTTCTAGTTGTTCACAGATCATTTCAACAATGAAGGCCAGTGGGTCTACGTACTGAGATCCATCAAATATAATATGAAAAATGGGGATCCATGTCCTGAAACAATGAGACCATAACTTATTTGCTTGGGGACTATACCATCTGATGGCCACACTGGGGAACAATTATTATCAGAGTCTGACATATTTGAGGACTTAACAGCCATGGTACAGTTTGCAAGGTAAAAGGGCTGTTGCATCTTAGCAGCTGTGCCATTTATGAACAATGATCAATCAACTCTTAAAGAGTAAATTGTTCTGTAATATGAAAATATTGCACTCCACATTTAGAGCTTAGGACATTATTCATTTTAAGAACTTTATCCTTAATTGCAATGCATGTCTTAATAAACAACTCAAGACAACATATTCCTCATTTGTTACAGTAGGATTTAATTGACACTCATTATTCAAAATGTATTTTACAGTAGGTTGGGGTATAACCAGAGTTCACAATTGGTCACTGCACTTTGAATGACTTAATTATGGGCAGGTTCAAGCTATTCCCTTCATGTAAAAGCCAGTCTTGTTTGGTCAAGGATTTGTGCAGAACACACAAAGGGTATCAGAAGACTATACTGTACATTATGGCATAAAACAATTATAAAATAACAGACCCTCTTCTAAGAAATGCAAAAGAGCCAAATGATTTTTTTTAGTAAGGAGGTAGGTGCAACAAGTAATCTTTAGTTGAGGAATTTTAACTGTTTGGGAAAAAAGAAATCAGGCCTTTAGGAGCAAGAAAATCTTCTCTGCACTATAGGAATACAAGGTTTCATGAAACCCTAAATTCCTGCACAAACAGCAAAAAGTGGTAAAGTCACAATGCAATCCTGATTCCCCATGAACTTTTGAATCTCATGCATCCTCTACGGTAATTTGTTAAAATGAAGTAGAGAATACAATCAATGCTTCTTCACTCAACTAATACTCAAACTACTGTACTTCATAAATTTCGATGAACTGTTACATATGTATTGACAGACATGTCAGCTTTATAGTTGTCCATGAGATAAAAGTGTAACCCGGCCGAGATTTTTTTTTTTTTTTTGGTTATAATCCATGCCGCAGATATCCAGCGCTGAAGCGGCCGGAAGCGCTGCACTTATATGTCTCATGAATGTCAGTTGCACTAGTAGGAGCTGATTGGTTATCGTCATCAATGAAGTGGTGCACAGAAGTGTGCACAGTATACTGGGCTGCACGCTGATGGGAGTGGCTCGAGAATCCCGGGTTGGTGATTGGGCAGCGCTGCGGTCTATAAACTGTGCATGTGGGCATGCTAGGGAGACGCTGGAGAGATACCAATGAGAACACTAGTGCCAGTGAGAGACACAGGGAGAAGCACGGGCAGTGCTACTAAAGGAAGAAAGAAGTAGCCGGGCGGAAGGAGAGAATTTTTGTTAGGATCGGTAAGCCATAGGAATCATAGAATTAAACTGTAAATTGAAGTCGGGAAAATCTGTATTTTGATAGGTAGAATATAGACATGGTCAAGCCTACATCCCTTCGAACATATGTTATACTTTTCTGCTCTCGCTGGTCTGGGCCGGGGGAAATAGTTCTTCGCATGTTTCTTTAATTAATTTGCTTTCGATGTTAAGGTGGGTCTAGCAGTGCAGCCTTTGGAAGGCAGATGAGGAGGAATTCGACTGAAGTGGAATGTGAAAGTTAGGGACGCCTGTGAGAGTACATGATAATCCCCCACAGTGAAGAATTTAGGAAGGCCTTTTCGCATATAGTTAAGAAGTTGCTTTAACCCTAGCTTTTACACACTGAAGAATTTGCGAAGACCTCTTATATGGTTAAGAACTTAAGTTGCGTCAACCCTGTACACATGCACTGAAGAGTTTGCGAAGGCCTTTTTGTATATAGTTAAGAAGTTGCATCAACCCTGTACACACTGGAGAGTTTAGCGAGGGCCTTTAATTGTGTAGTTAAGAAGTTGCATTAACCCTTTTACACACTGAAGAGTTTGCGAAGGCCTTTTTGTATATAGTTGAGAAGTTGCGTCAACCCTGTACACACTGAAGAGTTTGTGAAGGCCTTTTTGTATATAATTGAGAAGTTGCGTCAACCCTGTACACACTGAAGAGTTTGCGAAGGCCTTTTTGTGTAGTTAAGAAGTTGTGTTAACCCTTTTACACCCTGAAGAGTTGAAGGCCTTTTTGTGTAGTTAAGAAGTTGTGTCAACCCTGTTACACAGTTTGCGAATGCCTTGTTGTACATAGTTAAGTAGATGTGTCAACCCCTTTACACACTGAAGAATCGGAGAAGGCCTTTCGCACAGAAAGAATTAGTCCCATCTACCTTTTGTGCAGTGAAGACCATTTACAGAGTTGTGGGGATATGCGAAGGGCGTCTGTACAGTGAAGGAACTGGGACAACTCCTCACCCTTGGGAGAAGCCGGCTATGAAGGCGAGGGCAGATGGCGTTCCAGGACGGGAGACAGGGACCTTGAAGCCGGTCTAGGCAGAGGGCTTCAGAGAAGGGCGACTGACTGGGAACCGACTGTGGCCGTTGACAGACACCTGAGACGTTGGCTGATGCAAGAGACATTGTATTGTAATTCGTCCTTTTAACTATCTGTATACTTTTAATTATCTTTATCATTTTGTTCAGTTGTGATTTGACGGATGTAATTTGGTGGCAGTAACTTTGTAAATAATATTAGAGAAGTTTAAAAGCTGTGTCATGTCGTCTTTCTGACTACTTTAAGGGTAAGTGATTTGTAACTTTAGGTCAATCCCTGAACTGCACATATTTTTGGTGGCGTGTTTCACAAGCATACTACATGTACAGCTACAATAGTGTATAGGCATGCTTGTATTCTCTTATACTGCCCTCATTCTTCAGTTGAGACAAACTCTGGCTGTGACACTCATATAATTATATTGTGTTTGCAGTGTGATTAGTCAGCTTTTAAAATGTAGGTGTAGCCTTCATTCTATTGATTTAGCATGCATCAATGAGTTGAAAAGAATTAAACCTAATACTATTAGCCACCTTACAGGCAAACAAGTACAATTCCCTAGTGGCAGAATGGTTGGACCTGAGTTAAAATGACTGCAACTTAAAGCGACCGCACTAAATAAGAGTAGCTGTTTCTCACATTTGTTAATGCATGAGGGGCATCTTGGGTAACCCTAATATTTTTGGAACCAACTATCCAGCCATATATTTATAGTCTGAATAGATTCATGACTCCTGCAATGATGATAGACGTACAACAGATCTGCATCTACATGTGCCACAGCATCTATTTGAACCAGCATTCCAATGAATATTCATATGCTTGTAGGTTTGCACTACATACTTCTCAGGTGCTGAGGTTTTAAAACTGCCAATGTCAAAGAAACCTCATGGTCAACTAAAGAAAAAACTTATAATCACATAAAGAACAAGACTAAATGACAATTGTACCACAATATGTCATTCAAGCCTGCCACAGAACTTTGATGTAGACTTCAAAATATGATTTGTGTGCATATTTTTTGACACTAGTGAAAATTGTCTATTAGTTGTGATTACAAAGAAAGTGGAGTGGCTACTTGACCCCGGCCAGGAGTCACGACTTTGAAGTAGAGAGTCAGGTAACCCACCCAAGCCAATAGCAAACACTTGGTTTTGCTTTCTTCTCAACACTCTGACAGGACAAGTTGATCAAAACACACAAGTACCGTTAACTGTACACACACGGGTGACCATGTAGGGGGAAGGGGGTTGAATCCAAAGAAATATTATGTCACTCCAAAGTGGTAGTCTTGAGCCACACAGCTATAATACACCAACTAGTATACATCAATGCACCCAGTAGTACAACATTCCTGCAAAAAGTGAGGAACAAAAATAAACTCCAAGTATAATTTAAAGGTCATGAGCAGTCGTCCCAAACTTATTTGAAACAATAGCTAAATGTCACAAATTTCTCCTTATTTCTCCTCTAAGTATCTTTCATGATATTTTTCGAAATTTGCAGTAATTTAATTATTCCATTCCATTTACTGATTTTCCACAACTTGAAGTATTGTACGTACATAAATTTTGTGTTACCCTTAAAATACGCTTAAACAATAACAACACTTACTATATTTCGGCAGTTACAGGACGTTACTGTACAAAATGAAATGTTTTTGATATTTTGGTGTTCAAGGAAAGTATAAAGGGCACATGGTTCACACTGGCAAGTAGGGAAAGGGAGTAATTGCAAGACCTCTTGAGAGCTTAACTAGGCAACCATTCCCTTGAGAGAAAGGAAAAAAAATAAACAAATAATACGCACAGGTATACATCTATATTTTAGGACATAAACATTGCATAATCAAGGTAAACCAAGCAGTTGCTCCTCTAAATTTTACAATTAAGTGAGAAAAATACTGTCACATGATTTGGAATATCCATTCATGAAATAGGATAGTCTACTATACAATTCTTTATTGGGGTGACTGCATTCTCCCTTTAATTTAAAGAGAATTTTTCTTTTACAGTAAGTTGCAATTTTTCTTCATTGCATATTGGTCATCTGTACAGTTTTGATTGAATTCCATTCCTCTATCATGTGAGTTCCTCATCTCTCTGTCTAATGAACCTAGACATCCTACCCATGCACATTCAACATTTGATATGTGAGATAATTGATGAAAGCTAGGGCTGTATTTCATCACTGTTCCCCTCCATCTACAAAGTGGTGCAATGAAAATCAGCTGCGTAGCTGTCTTTCATCAAGACAGCAAAATGTTAATTTTTGATGCTTGATGTGCTGTAATGATAGGCCATGTCCCATGGATTATGTCATGGTGATATCCTAAAGATTGGATAAGTGCCACCTTGAACGTAGCGATATTGAATGTTCAATTATAGAATATTTAAGTCGGTATATCAACCTATCTACCTTGGACATTTAACCCTACCACCCTTGGTGCATTGAAGGAGTATGATTCCCTTTCCTGTGCCCTTTCCCTGAGGAAGAAGGGATGCAGAAGTGGGGAGGGATCAGAAGTTATGGTGCATTTACAACAAGAGTGTGAACAGAATGAAGCTGCATGTCTCTTTAAGAATATTTTTTTAAATATTAAAGCACAGTGCAAAATATTATACAAAATCAAATAGGTAAGAAACTTTGGTCATGATGGCCAATGCAGTCCATTGAAGGTCTTTAGATTCGACAAGGTAGTAATAATTTGACACTTGATAGTAACCTAACTACCAACAGTGATGCCAGTAGGATTTACCCTTAAATGCACACAATTAATTGCACCCAGCCATGCATGATTGAAAACCAACTGTACCAGCTCTTTATAGTGCATTGTGTGAGCTATTGGGAACTATTGTAGTCCACTACCTTTGGAAGCAACTGGTGGCTATCTAAGACCCAATTTGTGCAGTAGAGTGTTCAATGACCCCAATGTTACCAACTCGGGTAAATACTTAATCTCCCCTGTTTTTGGCCAAAATCAGGGGTAATTCTTATGGGCTGAAAAGATCGTAATGGTGTTTAAAGAATTAAATAGCAAGAAAGGTTGGAAGGGTTAAAATACAAGTACCAAATAAAACTAATGCATTCGATACATGATTTGTGCATTAAGTTTGCTATTGCAATCAATTTTAAAACACTTTTATTCATATTGAATGTATGTAGGTGACAATCATGGTAGGAATAAACTTGAAACTTACACAAAATTTTATCAGGGTCTACTACTGTACATAAAAGGAGATCAGCATTATTTACTTTTTCTTCCCTCCCTGAAGTTTTCCTTCTTTCCCAAACCAATGCACAACCAACCCTACAATTAACATACATGTCTTCCTTCAATTTCACTTGTAATTCTATTACATACCACCAGTTTTCTTCTCCTTTATATGTGTACAAAAAGCTTCTCACCTAGACACATGACTTGACCTAATACATCTTCTTTTTAATTGTCCTATGAATGTCATAAGAGTTTTACTAATACTTCACTCAGGAATATTTAAACATTTACATTCTAGCACATTCTTGTGACCAATGATCGCTTTTACGACAAAAGCATCTTCGGCTCTCATCTTCCACAAGTTGAAAATCTACAGAAGTGCTAATAGAGGGGGCACTTCCAGTTTTATAGCTTCTGTAGTAGCTTTTCTTCCAAGATTGACAAGTTAAACACAGACTATTAAAAGATAAAGAACAACACCTTTAAGTTGAAACTTCTTTGGTACACAATGTCCCTCCCACATAAATGCTAAAGATATTTCAAAGCATGAGAAAACTACTACCTACTAAATCAGTTGGTTTAATACATCAAAAGTTGGGATGTTTTATCAGTCCTAGCCACTTTTGGGGTATGTTTATCTGCTAATCCGTAAGCAATCTGGCTGATAAGCAATCCAAACTGGTCACCACTTGTTGACAAAGTTGTTCACACTTCCCTGCTAATAGCACAAACCACAACCCATGCAAGAGATACTGTATACCTATTAACATGGTCCATTGAGTAAGTGCTTGGCACTAGGTTTATTCAGTGAACCGTCTTTTCTGTGTATCTGCTAGGTAGGTCATTGTAAGGCAAGAAAAGGAATACAAAGATAAGGGCAGTTATGTACCAGGTCGTCTCCCAACACATTTCTAATTAGACCATGCAATAGTTTTCTTGAAGTGTTTTTGCTCTTGGGCAGACATGACCCAAAATTCGTTTACAGTTTAAAACAATTTTATAGTCAGCTCAGAATTTAGGTGCTGCTAACTGGAGACTGTTTTTGCTTTCAAGAGCGTAACTATAGGGTGACAAGATGGGAGGTGCACTGAGCAAAAAGGGCAATATATCTACAAAATATTGCAAACATACTACTAACAGCCCAACAATTTCCTCGATGTACCCTAATCCACACAGAACGAAAGGATTTCAACTGTTCAACAACGTTCTTTGGCTGTCTAAAAGAATAAGTAATTTGATACAGATATATATTTCAGTATTTTTTTGATTTGATGTGTATATATCAGGAAAAATATTCACTTTTTACCCGTTAATTCCAGCAGGGGCACAGATCGAGTTTCAAAAGCAGGGGGACAAATTACTAGCTTGATAATTTGTTTCATCCCGGTGAAGGTGTATACTTATGTGGTACTAGATTGCATGTAAAGACACCTAATTTTTCAAAAAATTTCAAAGGGAAGGGTTAATTGTCCCCTCCCAGTCCAGTATTTCACACAACATACTGCATGACCCCCTGTGAGATAACTTCTGGCTACGTCACTGATTATTATCATTATTGTAAGGACTAACCCAAAATTTATAGCCAAAATGGAAGGGTAATATATAACACGGCAAGTGATTGAAATGTAACTGGCATGCCATCATTGCAATGTAAACCCGATGCATATCCATAATAGCTACATTAATTAATATGTCGAACGTGCGCGGAGCAGGCGAAAAACTTTTAGTTACATTTTTCGGGCAAGTCGTTACAGCCTCCCAAATCAAATTGGGCTACAGCACCCATGATTATGACATATATTATTATGTCCCCCCGGATCAAAAAGTGGAGGGGAATGTCTCCCCAGTCCCCCCAGGATCGACGCCCCTGAATTCTAGCCTCATTTTGTGAGAGCGAATTCCAGCTTTAGAACAGGACAGCAAGCAATGATCATACATGAATCAAAATCCCCAAGAGATGGGGTGTGGGGTCTCTCCCGCGATATCTTTGATGTTATATGATAATTTGTTATAGAATATTTTTTAAAATTAAGCATGACTTCCTGTCTTGTAGATGTCAAGATATGTGCACTAAGTTGTGGTTAAGCTTTGGAAAAATTCAGAAGGGGATTTTAACTGTTGAAACATGTGGGCTCTGAACAAATCATCCCCGGATTTGAGGATTTCATAACAATGTAAAGTGATTGGTCTAGACTGGTAGGTGACCAGAGGGCATTTAGTGAGATGGAAGGCCGGGGATGTTTTCAACTACCACCCCATAAAAACGTCATGCTTCACCATCACCGAGAAAGCGGAAAATGTGTGTTTCTATGTCGTCATTAAAATGAGAAACCTCGTCATTTAATATTTCAGATTGGAAAAATGATGCGCAAGAGAGTGCAAATGACGATCCCAATATTTCGTTTCTGTTGCTGTAATGTCGAGTTTTAACTGTTCCTATTTGAATATCGATAAAAAAGTTCTTTCGAGTAAGTAGTTCACAATTTGATGAAGTAGAGTTTTGTGATCCATGGCCGAAACGTGAGGATTGCCTAAATAGGGGTGGGGTTTGTGATGCTATTAAGCGGTGCTTAGTTCCCATGCTATCTTTTAGTAAAGGTTGCTCAAGCGATAAACTGATTATATGTTTAGGAATCATTATTTATTTTTTACCATTTTTTGTCTGGTGTAGTTGAGAGGGATATGTGCCTGAAGAGATGGGCATACCTGCACATATGGCGGAAGGGTCCCGAAAGCTTCCTTGCAAAATTTCAGATTTTTACCATCTGCTATTAATTGGGCCATTATTGATATTGATTTCAATTGTCATGATTTGATCACACAGTTTTTGAAGCCTGGTGAACAAGACGGAGGTCATTATCGGTACTTGTGTGTAGCAGGAATTCCATCCTGCAGCTAAGCACAGAATGTCAGTGTTAGGCGTGCATATTGGGTGAAGGGCCCTGGCTGTATCCGGCTCCCTCATCGCCCATGATTGCCTTAGTGTCATGAACTTGAATTTTAATTACTTTTAAATGCAAGCATTGAAAATAGACATGAAAACAGTGTTGTTAGCTTTGTCGAGCAATTCTGCTTGTAGTCGCATTGTAGCATTAGGTTTATTATAGATTTATGGGATTTTATCAGGTCTGCTGGGCGGGATGGGTGGATGGGCTGGTGGGTTGGCAGGTTGAACTGGAGTGAGTCTACTTTGGCAGAGATAAGCCTGTATTTATGCTTCTCGAAAAAAATGCAATCATTCGGTAAATTAAGAAAGTTAGTTTGCGGGAGTAGGGAACTGCACCTTTACTTCCCACAATGCTTGGAAGTTGCCTTGTAGGCTAAATTGCTATTAATTGGGAACTACAAGTAGCCCATGGCGACGAATTTTAACATGTTTGTTACAGTAACTCATCATTACGAAGAAAGGCTGTATTATACCGGAGAAAATTGCTCACGGATTTGCCATACAAGGCTAGGCGACTAGTTTGGGACTGGACTGCATCCCAGTCTCCCCTGGAACACCATGCGGTTGCTGCAGGTGTTTATGTCCATGACTAGGTGGGAAACTGTAACCTTTGTGGGAGAAGGAGGGGGAAAGTTCAGAATTCCTCACAAAATTTAAGAAAATGCATTCCCTCGCAATAACAGTAAATTGTTTCCGAGTTGTACATTAGCTCGATGTGACACTTGAAATGCCCTCTTGTGTACAAATGGGGTGTCGCATTGACACGGTACTATAGGCCTAAAAATCTACTGTTTAACAACAGGGTATGTGAAACTACATTGCATTGTAAAATTAGGTTTATCATAATCCTACAAGTAGATTTCACAGTGGGTGTGCTCCTTTTGGGAGGAAAGCCTGTATTTACCCCACAAAAATGGTCCACGATTATGCCACAAGTTGTTTTCAAACTGATTTTGGGGAGGGAATTGCATTCCGAATTCCCTTCCAGAACACCTCGTGGTTGCCTTGCATATGTGTATGGTCATTATTAAATGGCAATCTAACATTAGTGGGGAGGGAGATTAAAAGTTAGGAATTCATCAGTGTCATAAACTTTATAAAAAAACAGTAAGTGACAACAACAGTATTAGCTATATTGGTTTGACAAACTTGTACACTATTAAGTCAGCCTAAAATGTACACTTGTGTACAAATGGGGTGTCGTATTGACACAGTACATGCTATACTGATTTCCCACAGTGATTTCGGAATTGCAAAATAAGGTGTTTCATAATAGTGCAGGAGAATTTTAAAGGAGGGTATGTGCCAATTTTTGGAGGAAAGCCTGTATTTATCCAAAAAAGGGGATAAACAATTTTCCCAAAAGTTGTTGAGAATTAACTCCTTTGCGGGAGGGGACTGCATCCCGAAACCCCTCCTGGAACACCTCGCGTTTGCCTTGCACATGGTCATGACTGAATGACAAACTGTAACCTAAGTTGGGGACAGAGGTATAAAGTTCAGAATTCACCAGTGTCATAAACTTCATACAATGCCAGTCAGTGACAACAGTAGGCTATATTGGTTTTGATAAACTTGTAAACTACGTCAATACGACACCTGAAATGTACACTTGTGTACAAATGGGGTGGTTTATTAACACAGTGCTATTAAGATTTCCCATAGGTATATGACCTCGACATTGCATTGCAAAATTGGATTAATCACAATCGTACAGGATAGTTTTAAATGAGGGTGTGCCGATTTTTGGAGGAAAGCCTGTATCTACTCCAAAAAAAGTTGTCCATTGGTTTTCCACAAGTTGTTTGGAAACCAAATGGGAGTAGGGGGGATTGCGCATCCCGAATCACCTCCCGGAACACCTTGCGGTAGCCTCGCATATAGTCATGACTGAATCGTGAACTGAAACCTAAGTGGCAGAGGGAGGTTAAACGTTAGGGATTCATCAGTGTCATTAACTTTCTAACAAGCCAGTCACAGTCAATAACTGATGATTCTGTAAAACACCCCAATATAGTCTTTGAAACTTTTGTACAGATATTGTTAATGTGGTTTATCGAAGAAAGAGTGAGTCGAGATAAATGCCCCAAAATTTTATCAGAAAAAGACACTTTGGTTTTATGTAAATTTCAATACAGTTACCTTATGGTTGGTTTTACTGATAATTAACCTACCATAGTTTTTTACTCTAAACGAATTAGATCGAAGTTAATTCATCGTTAATTACATTTGTAGCTACATGGATATTTATTTTTTTATCTACTTGTGATAGAAATTGATTAAATAGATCCATCACTTGGTCGAAAATAGGCTTTCTCAGTATATAGCTTAAACACCTTTTGGGATCATTTAAAAAATTAAAGAAAAAACTAGAAATCGACTTGGGGGCACGCGCCCGCATGCCCCTCCCCCCGTTCCAGCGCCACCGGTTCGATCATCCCATGTGGGAACTCAGCAAAACTCTTAAGATTCAGCTGGTGGTGTCATTCTCTTACAACAAAAGAACATTTTTGCATCTATGATTGACTACGTATAGGAGCAAGAGATATACAGCCCAAAACAAGTTCCAGCTTCCTACTTCTAAGCTAAACTTAAATCAGTGACAACATGCTTTGATTAAAAAGACTGAAATACTTGCTTGATTCTGAGAACTGAATATGGGCAACACCATCATTGTCAACATAGAGTATTTTAGTAAGGAATTAATGTAAAGGCTGACAACAATAAACTGACTTGAAGACAGAGAGTGCAACATCTACTGGGGGCGGAGGGGCGCCAAAACTACACAAGATTTCATTTTCCTTTTTCTCCTCTATCGGCCATTTTTTCTCATTCCTTGTCTTTTTGTCCTTTTCTCTATTTTTTTTTTTCATCTACCTTCATTTTGCTCCCCCTGGCCAGTGAAGGGGGCAGCTGCCCCTCCCCCCTTTGTACCGCCAATATTTACGATATGCTTAATATCTTGCATCAATTACTTCTAAGGACCCTAAAATATTCAAAAATTTCCCAAAAAGCAACCCCGTTTGCATGGGGACAGGGCCCAAATTCTTCTGATGTTTTCAATTGGAGCTTTTATTACTATTACATGGTTGACACTTGAATAAGGCATGTAACCAAACTCTGATACTATTGAATGTACCATAAACGGCCAGGAAAAATCACACTTCAATTTAATACAGTAAAGCCCAACCACCGATTCATTTGTCAACAGAAGGGGTTTTCTTGTGAGTGGAGAGGGTAATGATTCACCTACTATTACCGCAATTGGGGTTGCCGCATGAGGTTTTGGGAGACTTGCAGTAAATATGAAACATGAGCGAACTGAGAAAGGTGAGTGTCAAGCACACCAAAAAAATAACAATTTTAACAGTATTTTACAAATGAACATTTTAATCGGGCTTATCATTTGGGGGCTGGGCCATTTTGTCTGAGATAATTCCGTTATAATTACCAAATAAAATTTACCGATTCTTCCCCAAAGCTATCAGAAATGGGTTTAGGTCGCACTCATCATGCTGCTAGAATTGAATAGGACATTTTAGCCAATATTACTTGAGAAAAAGTCTTTTTCCCGGGTGAAGTTTATCTCCATAATTGCAACAGTTCATCCCTTTTACAAACAAACTTGCTCTATTGACCAAACAGACTAAAAAAGAGGTTCAAAACCCCTTAACATTATTTATCTCAAGATACCTGTACAGGAAGTTCTCTGATAGATTCTGGGTTAAGAGTGGTCAACTAGAGATGGCTAAAACTTGCTATTCATTTCTAGCGGAATGTTACAGCCCCAGTCCTCTTGCATGGCAATGTGTAATATCTCACAACACATCGTAATCATCTACCGCTAGACCAGTCTGTTAGGCCTACCTTTTCCCAGATTTGTATGATCCACGCCTCTCGTTTTATATTCAGGCCCGTAGCCAGACAATTAAGGCACGTTAATTTTGTGGAGAGATTTTCCAGGGGGCGATGTATATGAGGGGGATGCATATTTACAAGGGGGAGCAAGATAAACTAAAATACATCTCTTTCTAGAGAGACGAAATTTTTTCGAGGACTTCTGCACCCCTCCATCTGGCTACGGGCTTTAATGTGTTACTTTTGTCCTTTTTTAAATCTTCCAGGTAGCAATGGCAATTCATGTGGGGAGTAATACTGTGTAAAACAGGCATAGAAGCTCGGCTCGTACTTTTTCACATTCTTAGGATCAAGTTAATAGGCTTTAAGCACCGAAACACACCAACTATTACAGTTACAAAAGCACACGTATCAGTAGCATCGAATCACAAAGCGGTGTTTTGTTCATGGTAGTTCCGCTGGTGTTTTCTGCCTGCGTGATCGACAATCTAAACCCATCCCTTGAAAACCACAAAACAACAAAAGGAGTCTGCTCAATGACTAACATGAGGTGTTTCTGCCAATGGAGGCTGTGTTCGCACCTTTTGCTTGTCTCCACACTTCTGCCAAATCAAGTATAAACAAACTGTCAAGTAATCCTGTTTGGTCAGTTAGCTGTTCACTTGACCATTAAATTGTCTTGCAGTAGATGTTTGCCTATCCATTGTATTCTACAGAGTAGCCTATTTACACCTGAGAGAGTTTGTTTACACAAGTTGGGAGTGAGGGAGTCTTATCTCCCTTTGTGGTTTTTTGGCAGTGAACAGCTCTGAAAAAGTCCGCCGAGCGGCGGATATTGAAGTGGATTTTAGTATCGGCAAGAACACGGCATGATATGAAGTGACCATTGTGACGTCATCCCTCTTCGGCCAATGCAAACCAGAGATAAGCACTCCATATGATCTTAGCGTGCAAAAGCTCCACGCGAGTTTGAAACTTCATATCAATGACAACCAATCACATGAGCTCATGTGAGCTAGCGGGATGTTCAATATATTCCAAGTACACAGTGTGTTGTACTAAATATTTTGTATGCACAACCTATGCATGTCGAGTACAGATAAGGGATCTTGTGGTTAAGAAATTTGCGGTCAAAGTTAAAACAGCAACTTTAGTAGGGGATCGAACTCTAATGGGGATAGTTAAAAAAGTTGTAGTATATTATCACAGGCTTCATGAAAGTGTGTCATTACACTACAGACTAAACTCAACAGAAATGCATCCATGGTTAAATCTCTTTTGATAATCTTGCATACTGCCCTCTACAGTTGATTACAGTCAAAGCTGTGAATGTTCAGCTTCTGTGATGATAAATTTGGAAAAGCTCCCTTTGTCTATCAGTTTCATACAGCTCAAAAGTTGGAAACATTACCTGTGCAGACTACTGTATATTGCAAGATAGTTCTACAGGTAGAAATGCCATGGTCATGACTGACTAATGATTACAATAAGTAATATACACCAACTTTTTGGTTTCAAATCTTTCCAATTTTTCAGTTCAAGTTGACCAGGATTTTTTATATAAGCAAATTCTATCATGTGCAGTCTACAGGTACAATGATATATTGTAATATATGGGTGTAAGTGGAAGAAGCAACGTTGTCAAACCATACAAAAGTGCTCATGGTACAATAGGAACTCAAGCTATAGTACTTGGCATTTTATGGCCAATAAGTAGTACTATGAGCAATTAAGTGAAAATTTTAAGAAACAGGCTTTTAAGGGAAAATGCAGTCACCCCAATCAGAGTCAGTATAATGCTCTATCACTGTAGTTCATGAATGGCCTATTTTGATGATGTGACAATATTTTTGTTGGTGAACTGAGAAAGTTAAGGACTGAATTTCTCCTTGCTTTACCTATTATTTGTAATAGTTAGGTTCAAAATGTCTTCATGCAGAGCTGGTGCTTGTAATGCACGGTGGAGATTTGCAAGAGTTTGCTGATTTTATGGGGGTGACTGCCTATTGCCTTTAAAAGCCGAGATATATTTGCACCCAATTCTCACATGATGTCATTCGAAATCCCCAAAATGGTTATTGCAGGCAATAATGGTATTGTCATGTAGTATGTATAGGGTACAGTGTAGATTGATACTGCCCGCCATTTTGTTGTTTATCACGAAGATTGCCTACTGATGGTGCAATACCTCGTTTGCATGAAAGTTAAACATTGCACACGACACCTAGTCTGTCTGGTTTCCCCTCTCATCAGTGATTGGTCATTTATTTATGGCATAGTACTTCCAGCCAATCAATCAGCAGCCTATCCCATATAGTAATACACTTCCTCCCTATATTGTCCTAGATTCCCAGGTCCCTTCCTGTTTCCTGTCACGTATTCCCATGCCACTTGAAAGTTCCATGTGGAAGCGATATCCCATAATATTCCTTTTAAGGTGTGGCCAATTTCACTTTCTGCAGCCTCCTTATTGGTCAATACAATATTGCTGTATTAATTAATATTCATTTTGAGTATACCTCACAACTTTTAACCAATCGGGGGACTGCATAGGATTCCCTATACATGCAGCCACGAGATACACGAGGGTCTGGAAGCCCAAGCCTCTCAAGCTTGTCAGTCGTGCTGTAGACCTCTAAGACGAAGCACAAACTCGCATGTATATATCTGATTTCTGTAATATGGCCGGCCTTTTTAATTTTTCGTAATTGCATTTTTTTGGAGGAAGAAAAATCAGCAAATAAAATCAAGAAGAATCGAGTGAAATCAAATCAACCTGAACTCTAGTTTTTTGCCTAAACTGTGTCATCTCTTTTATTGAGCTCACCCCCAAGCCTTCGCAGGAGCGATTGGCCCAACATTATCTATCATGGTGGAGGTGCGGACTTGGGGCCTACCTTATATGGACTAGGCATATCTAACATGGTGGAGGTGTGAATTTGATGTGGACCTTTGCACTATCACCTTGTGATGATTCCCGTAAACTAGTGCAGCTCTGATTTGGACAGCTTCATGTCATCCTGTAACTAACTCTTCCTGTAACCCTTTTGAGTCACACCGATTTTCTTACCCTTCGAGTTGGACTTAAACGTCTTTTATGGCCTACTTAATCCAGTGATAGCAACCACCTTGCTTTACCGTACTGAGGGGACAACTTGTCTGGCCTATCCGACACATGCTTGCTGTTGTCCGGCCTAGCCTACACCTGTGGCCTATAATACTACTCTCTGTGGATGAGTTTGCCCTACGTGTCCTGAACAGTATTCCTCCAGGTTCAACTTTCACCAGCCTACCTTAGCTGAGAGCCTACTTAAACGCCAACTTTATTTCATCATGGCATGTAGACGCCTCGCAGATTAAATTTAGCCAACGCTCTGACGAGCAGTGTAACCAACGGCTCGCTAGTATCTGACGTTAACATCAGTCCGTCTTTATTTTTGCCATCATTTGGACCCTTGCTCAGCCGACGAACAGTTTTTACCCACCCAGCCTTTTTACATTCTAGCCAACGTTTATAGACCTAGTCTGGCCTAGCCAACGATTAATGCGCCCATGCTACTTCTACCACTAGCTCGACGATCAAGACGGTTTCAGTCAAAGTTTACAAATTCACAATTTAAGGGTGAGTTGTGAGGCAATCCCCCAAACCCCTGGGTCCCCTTCTCTTGAAGTGTGTTCACTAGAATGATGTATTCGTATAGTTTGATATTGTGAGAAATGTGAAACGTATTCCGTATTAGGTCTAGGTTTGATATATTACACCAAGTGTTTTTGCCTGAAACAAAGTAATGTAGTAATATATTGCTAGTGCTAATGTAGACAGTGCCATACAAATTGTCAGGATTGTGTACCTGTAATTTTAATCCTATTGTACGTAGTGTTTCATGTTGTGTTAGGTTAGCCTATATTTTCACGACAGGGATAGCTCGTGCAGAATTCGCAAATGTACATTCCATTCCGTAGGTGTAATCGAAGGTGTGTTAACTTTTAGCCAATCAGAAAGTTTGTTTACTTTTGTACTCGGAGTGAATGAATTAGTAC
>WURT03353610.1:0-18764 GCA_009936505.3 Holothuria glaberrima | reverse complement strand
TGGTTACTATGGCAGTGGCCTGAAATACAATTAATCATCTTTTGTTAGTCATTTTCATTCAGACAACCAAAAAGTATTTCAGACAGCCAAAATTTAGCTTCAAGGTTTTCCAATGGGCAGCCTGAAAATTTTCTAGAAAATCAGGCCTGCTGTGTGCTCGGAAGGAGACCAGTGGATGTGAAGTGAAGGTAGACTTATCACAGACACCTGGTATATTTTCAGGGCTAACCATGGGTTACAGAGAGTGTGAGGTGGTATTAGTCCATGGGAGTAATACTGTACATGGTGCTAGCTTTGATATCAAAAGGGAGGGAGAAAGTTACTTCTATAGCTAGTACAGTAGAGGTGGTAATCATAGCAAATTTCTGTGAAGTGGTGGCCAAAACCTATGGGGTGGTTGCCTTGTAAAAAGAATGCTAGGGGAAACACTGATTTGGATTTATTTCACTCCTTAATTTAAGCATCCCTAACTCACACTATGGAAATCAATATTGTTTCTTATCTCAGTAATATTAATTGTGTTTAAAGCTGTAGCTGTTGTATGTAGTTGCACAAAGTTTGAAGTCATGTCCCAAATTTTGATATGCATCTATCACGGATATCCAACCTTCTCAGACAGTGACCCAGTTGAAGAAACTAGCAGTACAGCACCATCCTTTATCTGGCCTCTATGACAATTATAGTATAATTCACTTGCAAGATTAGTTACATTTGTGAGCCTACAGAAAGTGTATTTGGACCCCTAACTTTTGAAACAGTGGCATGTATAAATGAAACCTTTTCAACATTGTTTTTTCATCTTTCAGGGAGACTATACGGTGAAGACTGTGACCCCAAAGTTGCACGGTCAAGGCTTGTTGGATGTCTTGCAACCCATTGTCAAGGAATTTTTTGAGCATGGTGACACCAAGGAAGTATTGGTATGGTGCTTTGTTTTTAATTTGTTTCATACATAGAGAGAAGCTCTTGACATAAATTCAGTTATTGGTGGCAGTGCAGGAGTAGGCACCAACTTTAGGCCTGTAGCCAGACAAGGTGTGGAAGTGGGGTAGGATTAGTATCCGGGGGGGGGGGGAATATTTGTAGGTGACAAGATGTGCTAAAGTGCATTTTATAAGACAATAGAAATTTTTAGTTTCTTTTAGGATAAAAAGTTTTCTAAGGGGCATCACACTTCTGGCCTCACTTGGCTATGGGTCTGGGATTTCAAAGCCACCAAGGTGGTCCAAATGGGGCAAAAATTGTAGTTGATTAAGCCAGACTGTAGACTTCAGTTGTGCACTTATGGAATGGAATTATTTGTTACAGTAGTCATGATAATCTACAGTATGTTGCCCCTCCTAACCTCTGATTCACATGAATTATACATGTGAAACAACTGAACTTAACTATTTTTGTTGAGTTTATGAGAGATTGATGTACAGAAAAGAGGACTTTGAAAAACTTAAAAATCCTCATTACAGCCAAGTGGCCCATACAAATATAGGTTCAAAAACTTTGAACTGCTGTATGATGGAGGGCATCTGACAGCATTTTGCCCATCTGTGGTTAGTTGGATCAGGGAGCTGTGACAGATGGAGAAAAACACCTTTGAAACTAGGTGTTTTGCTGACACTTAAGCTTGGCATTGTCTGGTTCCCATAGTTCCTTTAAAACTTAGAACGGTTAGGCAGTGAAGACAATAGGTCTTGAAGTCTGCTATATCGTAGAGAGCTCGTAGGATAATGTCACCCATTGGCATAACATTGCCAGTCGTCAAGGAAAGTAAAATTCATTTCATCTTGTGCTGCCAGGTCCCACTATTTAAAAGAGTACAGTGTATCTCTTTGTTACTTCTTGAACAGAGTTATATGTTTCACTATTTCAGGAGCAATCGAGAATCTTTTGAAATGTCATCATCAAAAGTTAGACTCCGAAAAGTTCAAAAAAAGGATGTATTCCTTACTTAATGAATAAGTTAAAATAATAATGGCATTGTGCAACATAAGTGTGCATGTACAGTCTTTTTGATGTAGAAAAGTGAAAACTTTTCGCATTTGTCAACTGCGCAGAATTCTTTAAAGCATTATCTTGACAATGGTCTTTGTTAAAGGATTACTGGGTTTTGAAAGGAGTAGATAATCATAAAGAAGGAAAGTCAACAGTGGTTAAACAATAAGAACAAAGAGACCTGTCAATCAAATTCTGCTACCTGAAAAGGATTAAATCATTCTCAAGGGCATATTGTCTGACAGATTTGGTGGATATTTCTCTGTCACTCACAGCTCCCTAGTTGGATTGATACCTTGTGTGCTGCACACAGTTTCTCTGAGCTGAGAAGAGCTGCGTAGTTGGAATTGGGAGGTATTTATCTCATAAAACCTTCGAGATAATGTGAGATCTGGCTCGCGCATGCGTAGTCAATTTACCTGCATTGATGGCATTAGCTTCTCAATATTAGTCTCCTTGCGTGCAACAATTGTATCAGTACCAGTGTATATAAAGCCTACCCAGGTAATCTGATCTGATACTTGTCGATTTTTCTTGACATGAGGATTTCTTTCCGAAATGCCTATCAACTCTTGTTCTCTCTCTCTTTAGAGCTGCTTGAAAGGGCTGAACATTCAAGAAGACAGCCGTCACCAGATGCCTGCTCTAGCTTTGACCATGGCCTTGGAGGGTAAGGCAGACCACAAGGAGATGACCTCTGTGCTCCTTTCTGACCTGAGAGGTCAGAAGCTTCTGTCAGAAGAGGAACTCAGCTTTGCTTTTGATCATCTTCTGAACAGCCTGAGAGACCTGAGCCTGGACACTCCTGATGCTCCCCTGGTAAGCATAGTGATTACCAGTAAGGTCTGTGGTACACTTTTACCTGCCCTACATTTCCCAGGGTAACCTCTTTTGTCCCATCTTATCCACTAAGACAAGTAACTGCTCTAAGCAAAAACTTTGAAAAAGAAGAATGTCATATACTGTGAGCCTGAAAGAATAAAAAGTTGTTGTGCTAACATGTCAATCCAGTGGGCATTTTGTGGCAATCATCACTGGATATTCTATTCTTTGTGCCAAATTACAGTATGTTGGTGCTCCACAAGTGAATCCTACTGGTAGAACAACTGGCTAAAGGTATGGAGGCCTTTGTTCCAAAAAGATTGACCCCCCTGTTTTTGAAAATTTTTAGAATCAAAACTTTGCCTTAATAAATAAATGGAGGTCACTTTTTCCTAACTTTTGCAAGTGTTAACTTTTTTAGAAATGAAAATTACAAGTTGTAACTTCTAAAAGCTATGATATTGTCAAATTTGCACTTCTTAATAGTAGTCTTGCAGAACATGTGTCTTTTAAGACCAGGGGACCTGGGTAGTTGAGCAATTTAGATAAACCACCCTGATCAAAGCATTCAATTTTCTTTTCTACAGGTTGTTGGCCAGTTCATTGCTAGAGCTATTGCTGATGACTGCCTACCACCAAAGTTTTTGCAGGAATTCCAAGCTTCTGTGGATTGTGATTTCAGCAAGTATGTAGTAACATTCAGTCTCATAAAACAATGGCTTAAACTGTAACAGTAAAAATAAGTGCAAAATGAAGTAAAAGAAAGCATTATGACAACATTAAGCATTCATGATTTTATCTTTGTTGAAATTGTTGGTATTTTGACGATGGTGCCAAGACGATTAATCAGTGAAGGAACATTTTGTTGTCTTCCTGTAAACTAGGTTTGGTGTTAAAGTGGCTCAAAATTTGAATCAATAATTCAAAACTTTGGTATGAAGTTTCACTGAACAGCAGACTTGGCAAATTTGCAGCTGGTTTACCTTTTTTAATTTTTTATCAATGGAAGTTTGTTGACATGTATGTAAAAAGAGCACAAAGACAACAAAAGTAGATGAATCATCTGCCTTATGTACTCCATAATGTCCAGGTTACTGTTTTTTCCAGGTGACTATACTGTAAATTTCTTTTTTGGGTAACCCATTCCTTTTTGGAGTGAGTTGGGTGGGTGGGGGGTTGGGGTTGGGGAGAGTTGACTTTCAAGTGGAGGTGTGTAAGAGGGGCTAATCAAAGAGATTGAATCGGCATTTTATTGTTTCAGTTGATTTTTTTCAATTTAATAAATATGAAAATTTAAATAGGAGTAATAAAATAATAGAAAAGTTTTCATGTAAGCTTAATCCACAGAAAATTTATGAAATATAATATTTATCTAATATTTTAACTCACCAGCATTCTAGCTTTACGCTTTTTTAGGCATTGTGTAAATGCATTTTGACAAAATGTAAAAATTTCCTAATTTTGCTTGATTGCACATTAAAACTCCTTAAGGTGCATTCGCACCAAAACCAAAATCTGCTGCATTTTGCAGGCAGGACGCTAAATTTATTATCTCAGAACGAATGGGGTGATTTTCAAAATTTTTATTGAAATATAATGGCCCCTTTTTGTCCTGGAAAATAATTTCCACTTCCCACATGAAAATGCAGCAGACTTCAGTTTAGTGTGAACGCATCTTTAAGGAGACATGCAAATTGTTTTTCTGATCAAACACTTCTTCAGCCACCCTTCTGAATTCAGGTTTCATAGTGACATTAACAGTTTTTTGCTTGTATGGTTTAGTAAAGAATCTTTATCATATTTCATATTTTGGGGGGATTGGGGAGGGAAAAATTGTTTTCTGAAGTGTTATTAGTAGTACGAAGTATTCTTAAACGATATTTATGGTGCTTGGTTCTGAGGACCTTAGCATTTATAAGTTTCCAAACTTTAGTAGTTTCTGTTGTATGAGCCAGCACTGATGAATCATTCATACTTGAATCACTCCTTTCAGGAAAGCGCTGGCAAGAGCAGAGCTGTTGCTGAACATGAAGCATGGAATTTCCAGACTGGATAACATCTGGGGTGTCTCAGGGGGGACTCGGCCAGTCAAACTGCTGAGCAAGAAGGTTTGTTTGTCAGTGTTTGAAAGTTGATATAGGATGATAAATAGCATAGAATATTGCAGACATTGGGGAATGTGGACAAACAGCCAAGTCATAGCAATTTTGGCAATGGTATCCCCACACCCCCTTCCCCATTGCAATTGTCCCACACCTCAAATCTGTTCAAATTTGTGGTTCATTAAACCAATAACAGGTTCATTTGGTGGATTTAAGTCCACCACAGTCATTCAGTGATTTCAGTAGCAGACCCTTAAGATGAATCCATACAAGGGCTTCATCCTTTGTCAAAACTAACAAGCTGGCATTTGGCCAGTGGAAAAGATTCTGTGTATAATGTGTACTGTTTTGGATATTAAAGGGCATATGCACTTGCTTAATGCTAACTTTGTAAAAGCAGGTCATCCTGTGATATTCTGTTATACCTGTTTTCTATATCAAGACTGTCCTTGTACATCTGTAATGTATCGTGTATGACATATTAGACGCAAGGAAGGGAAGTTCCCAAATTGATAAACTCATGCATAAACAATTATCTTGATGTTTGTTCAGGAAGTTGTAATCATTAAGGGAGACTGGTGTCATAAATTATACTTCAAGCCAGACGATATTAATATTTAAATATGTGCTCTTATTTGTAATTATTTTCATGGCATTGTACAACATAGTTTGAAAATCATGTTGCATTTAATTTTACAAGGGACTTGGTAATCATCCTTGAACTCCTTGTGCTAACAGTCATACTTAGGAGTTTACACTCACAATAGAAGTATTCTTGAGGTGTGTTTTAGAAATCATAATTCTTTAGTGGGACAGGTCTCATTAACTATACTCAAGACCAGACAGTAGTAATACTCATTCTCAAGTATGTACCCTTAAAGGGCAAATTTGGTCATCTCAGACAGTGCCAATTCTCCAAACTATGCAACATGTACCTCCTCCCATCACTCTATAAAGCATCTTCTTGTGCAAACACAAACCTATTTGATTGTTTAAGGCAATGTCCGTGTGAGCATACATAGCTATAATGTGTAATCCAAACACTGTCTCTGCATTGTGTGGAATGTGAGCTACTCTTGCATCTTTTGAATTTTCAGACTTTGCTGTCAATCAAAGAGCAGTCACCAACTGAGAATTTTGATACCCTTACACTAAAAATATATACTTGTTATTGTATGGAAGATATTGTACTCTGCATTCCTCCCCAGCAATTTTTACTCACACAACAAGTTTACTTGCAGCATCTCTAGTTCAATACCCTATAAAAGTTCTTATTGGAGTTTACTCCCTGTTGGGTCATCTAACATAGGCTAACATAACCATTTGCACCAGTAAAAGTCAGATACATTAGACACAAACTTGCAAGGATACTTAGACAGAAACCATTAAAAATGTCAGGAGAATGTGAAAGAAACTGAATATCCTGGAGGTAGCATGTTTCTAACAAATTATTTTCCTAATGACTTGTCCATGAACATGATAACTTCCTGCTTCCATTTGTAGATGATAATGCTTCTGAAGGAGTACCTCAGCTCCAAGGATTCCCTCGAAGCAATCCACTGTATTCAGGAATTGGCAGTGCCTCATTTCCACCATGAGCTTGTGTATGAGGTGAGATCTTGAAATCTTATAAACCACAGGTTTCATTTAAATTTAGAGCAGCAATGGAAAATTGATGTTATTAAACTTAAAATTGTGTTTGTGAGTTCACAAAATTTTGAGACTTAAACAAGTGAGAACTTTGCACTTACTGAATTATTAATCTTGTTTAAGTCCCGCAGATTTTCCCTTTTGTGTGTAGCTGTTAATGGTAGTTTGCTTGTTATGTTTTAAATTGTTATGTTATGTTTTACATTGTAACAAAGTTGTAGGGGGAGTACATTTTTTTGAACTCATTTTGTGGAAACCAACTCAGAAGAAGCTTGTTACAAATTGGGAAGG
This sequence comes from Holothuria glaberrima, assembly GCA_009936505.3. Taxonomy (NCBI): domain Eukaryota; kingdom Metazoa; phylum Echinodermata; class Holothuroidea; order Aspidochirotida; family Holothuriidae; genus Holothuria; species Holothuria glaberrima. The sequence continues at coordinate 11,910 of WURT03353610.1, read as the reverse complement.
TACTGTCCAATATACACATCTTGAAAAGTGTTCATATGAAGTTTATGAACTCTTTTCAAAATGAACCCTGGCAAGTAAAGCATTGATGATAGGGATAATAATGTGTAACATCATCTTTATTCGTGCATGACATATATGTCCAATTCTGCAGGCTGCTGTCATCGTTTTGGAGTCAGGAAGCAAGGGTTCTTCTGAGCTGATGGCCAAACTGCTGAAGACACTACTAGATTCAGCTATCATTACCACCTATCAGCTGAACACTGTAAGCTAACCATACTTCTCCGCAGATCATAGTCATATTCACCCTCCTGCTGCCATCTCCTTCCAGCTCTCTTTCTCTCCTTAGATTCTTCACCCCCACCACCCACCTACCTAGCTAAGAAAGTGTAGAAAAGTACCCTTCTGGCTGAAAGTCGTCCCCTAAGTCTCTCAGTATCACCCTTTCTCTTCCTAACCCTCTTCCAAATAGCTCAAAACAGTATATAAATATCCTGATGTCTTGTGCCCATGGTATCCATCTGTCTTCCTAGACTGCCACAGCCCACCCCACCTCCCTCCCCTAAAAAAAGTCAAAATATAAGTACCTTGAAGGCAGAGAGTCCATTTCCCTCTGCCTTCCTTGGTTCCACCCCCCTACCCCCTCCCCCCAAAAAAAAGAAAAAAATGAATGTCATTCAGGGAGAAAGCCAATTTGGGTTCAGAAACAAGAAATCCCTTAGACAGTGGTCTGGAACATTCGTAGGTAGGTTAGCCAAGGGGGCGGGCCAAATTCCTAAAGTAATAAGTACTGCAATCACCACAGAGACCTGTAACAAAGGCTTGAAGGACTTGTTTTGCTGGTTACCAATCATCATGAGTTAAACATCCAAACTAGGCACTTAAGTTCCCACCCAAGTTCTCGTTGAAGGAGCAAAATCCAAAGTGGGTGAATAGCCTGGTAAAAATGGCTGGCTGGAAATGCTAAATGCTAGTGGAGTTCTTGCAGAACATATATATATATTAGGACAAAAATCTTCTTTCACTTTCTAGCATAGTAACCCCCCCCCCTCTTCCCTTCCCAAGTGAAATTTGAGAAAGTTGAAATTTTCCACTTAAAAAGATATTTTTGTCTTCATGATGCATGTGTTGGCACTATGATTTGATCAGTTTTAAGCATTTTATGAGTGTTTTCAGATGCTCTGTTAGTGTTTTCATTGGTTCATTAATTGACTGCAGGAGGCTGTTGATTCATATGTGTTGATATCTCAGCAGTATTCCAAGTCATATTTTCCACAGGCATACATAATAAATCTTAAAAAAGTTTACAAACATGCTTGTGGATGGATTTAGTTGTTGTGCCCTTGTGGGTTGAGTATTTTTGCTGTGGCAGAATAATCAAAGAAAGAGAAAAATTCAATGTTTATTGGTTTATTTTTACCCAAGGAAATTCTAAGATTGGAATTTGGGGGCCTCCAAGATTATATCCTTCAGTTTGTTCTCATTGGGAAGAGGTAAGGGAGAAATTGGGAACAAGGAGGTTACCTCTTGCAAAGGTTGTTTATGTGGGGGATACTTTCATTAAATTATTCTTTGTCCATAGCAGTGTGCAGGGATTTTCTAAGAAAAATTTAAGTAGAAAATGATTCATTTCATTTCATTTGTTTCATCACATCACATGTTAAAATATGATGTGAAAGAAAGTTATGTAGAAAGCTTAACAAGGAAAGAAAGTTATCCAGAAGGCTTAACCAGGTGGATGACTCACTACAAAAAAAGAATAAAAGAAAAGGGAAGAGACATTTGCAACATCTTCAAAAAGAAAACAAACACACATACATAAATACATAACTGTGAGTTTTTTTGAGAACATTTGCTGAGAATATGTGTAGAATAGTGAGAAATGAGAATTCATAAGAGATCTAGTAATATTAATAGAATGGAGCGCTGAGATGAAAACATTTACAAGGTTATGTAGGTGTTTTTGGTCCATGTATGCTTGTCATAAGCATTTGGGATTAATTCCATTTGGAAGGGGGCAGGTACGGATTGAGGGTACAGAGAAATGTTGGCAGGGTTTTTGTACCTTTGTATACAGAAGCTTGCCTTAATAATTGATTGAACAGCTGTACCATACAGCTTTTCAATTTCATGCCCATTATAACCACCAGAAGACTACATCACAAGGTTTAAATTCTTCATATGTATGAAAGTACAATAATTCGGTCCACCATAAATAATCAGTCTGCTAAACATTGAAACACATTATGGCATTATGCACATAGGTTGCACAAGCAAGGTACGATAATAAGACAATTAGAAAATATTGCACCACTTTGAGTATAGGTACAAATCCTCTCGAAGAGGATTGGGGAAGGGAATGCTTCTTTTCCCCTTTTTTCCCCTGTGAAGGATTGATAACTTGGCCTGTGTATACTAAAAGGTTGAAAACATCCTGTTTAAGGTGACAGGTTGTTTCAACACTTTTGTGGCAGTCTTTCATTCCTGTATTGCACTTCATCTTTCTGCTACTCTTTAGGGCTTTGAGAGAGCCTTTGATGCTCTCCCTGACCTGGTATTGGATGTGCCGTATGCCTACCAGCTGATGGAACAGTTTGGGGACATGTGTGTCCAGGAGAAGATCATGACCCCAGAGTTCAGGAACAAAGTGCCTGCCAGGTGGGTACAGCTTTTTGCTTTCCTTTTGAGTTGTAATGTTCACGTAACAAGCCACTTGACATGAAGTATTGGGGATTGAAGTTCCGGAGGTGCACCACCAAGAGGCAGAATTCCTCCTCTTGATGGTTTACCTGATAAAGTAAGCCCGCTATGTTGACAGGAGTGGGGTGGAGGGTATCAGGGGTGATTCCATTCTTATGAGAAATATGCCAATCTTGTGATACAGATGCTGTGGCAGATGTTTTGAAGTAACCAATTTGCTAACAGGAGGGTAAAGCGAGGTGTTCTCATCACTTCTGGGTATTGCCTATTTTTTGGCGATGTTTTTAGAGTGAAATTTTGTAGTTGGAATCACCACCCAGCTATAGATCCTTTTATATCTCAAAATTACAAGTGTCTTTGTCACGTAAATTCGGGATAGTTGGGTCAACAAGGTACATCCAAAGTACCAGGTCATTTTGAAACTATTCATACCATGAAAGTAGGGAAATACATGCCATGTAATAGTTCTTGACTCTTGAATATAAATATGAACATCATCTTCGATACTTTGTTGGTCCATGAACTTATGCATATGTGTACAAAATAATTCCTTAAGACATCGGTTATCGAGAGGAAGATGAATAAAGGTCTTTTTACAGGTCACAACCCAATATACCCGCATATTATACCAGCCAACATCAAAGTATATACAATCAGTTCAATTACCACAGCAGTTTGTTTGGGGCACACAACATAACTTCACAAACACACATTTGATTCTTCACAACATGCTGGTATACGATTTGATTCCCTTGCCATCACATGGTTGACATACCAGCTGGACCAGTGACCAAGAATGGGGGAAATTAATGGGCGTAGCTTGTTTGGCTTTGGTGAGTGGACTATTGTTGATGGTGGACTGTCACTAGTGAGGTGTGGCAAGCCTTTAACTATGCCTTCCTAGTGACTACATCCCCAGACCAACTGGCTGTACGTGCAAGTCCACAACATGTGATAGCACAAATTACCACTTGAATCAGTTTTGCTCTAGCGGCAGTTAAAATGATTAGCAAAACACCAAAACCTGACCAAATTGTCATTCAGTTTGTCTTCTTCTAGGATTACATCAGTTGGATGCTCTTTATGGTAACATTTTAAAGTAATTATACACTGCCAGTATCAATATGGGCCACTGCTCTTTCTGCAAATAAATGTTTTTCTACAGTTTCACTAAATGTATCCATATCAAATGGTATTATGTTTCATATTTACTTGAAAACTAGAAACTTGACAACCAAATTTTCTTGCACCCAACCCTAGTTTAACTAAGAATAATATCCAATTCTAAATTATCTAATTCAGTTACATATTGTGCTAATTTGTCAACACTTTTTTATGAATTTTGCAACAACTATTTCATATTTCTTACAGTATCTTGTATTATCTTTCTATTTGCCATTATTACGTCACACTTCATAGAGCATTTCCTCACAACTTCGTCAATGCATATGTTTCTTGTCTCAGTCATATTACAGTCAAATAAAAAACTTTTCTTACCATTGTAATGGCAGTATACAGCATATGAGTACATGTAGCTGGCTTCACAAGTCCAAACTCTATGCAGGGTCCAGCATTGCATTCTCCTATGTACAGGCTTGTACACAACAGTCCTTACAATATTTGAGAAGTAGGCAAAGTCGTGCACTGAATAGCAGAATCAGGTCAAAGCTCCCAGAAGGCATATGTTTTGAAATGAGAATGCTTTCCTTGTGATCTCGTTCTGTTCTTTTCTCATGTGTTTATGTTACTCCCTCTCCATTACCTATGGAGGGAATGTTTTGCACACAATTTACAATCAGCATCCTATATTGTTTAGTAAATTGTAGTTATTTGCGCTACGCTTGGACGTGATCCTTAAGTGCTTACGTCATGACAGCTGTCTCCCTGTCACATGTAACAGTCTTGGTATGAAAATTTGAAAACGACCTGAAAAGACTGTCTTGTGTGCTTTCATGTGAAGTAAGTTTGTACCTGGTGAAGAGAAAACAGTTGCTATGATGTGGAACCATAATATGATAATTATTACTTTTAAGTGTGGAAATAATAAGTCGTGTGCAATCTACACTAGTTGTTGCCAGTACGCTTTAACCAATTCTGTAGATTCCTTAACTGGTACATGTTACAATATCAGACACTGAGGACACATCCTTCTTGGTCACTGAGACCATTGCTAGACATGTCCAATCCTTACCATATATGTCAAAATTTTTCCTGTAATATTAGCTGCCTGGACTTCTCATCAGTGTTTGCATTAAGGTGCAGAATTGCGCAATTCCCGCAGTTGTTCTCAAAATCCCCCAAAATGAAATGCAAGGGGGGAATTCCCCCTTTCTTTTTTTCAATGAACAAATTAAATATACCACATTTACTTCTGCTCGGCTCCACACAAAACTTGGAGCAAACTAATCGACTCCAATAGCTGAATAAAACAAACTCTACATGAGTGACCATTTATGTGATTGGTCCCGAAAATTCATCCAATTATATTGCAGCTGTTTTGCACCCTCCAGTATTAGCCCTGCTTCCTCCAGTCGACTACATACATACCTGCCTACGAGTCGAGTAAGAAATCAAGTGTGCCAAACTTTCGTGCACGTCCAGCTCATAGGAGCCACTTTTCAGTCACTGTCATTGTTTGAATCGTAAATAAATGTACAATTACTTTCACACCACACAAATTAACATGCATGTTTTATGTTAAAAGCCCCCACTATTACTATTGCAAAATATGAGGTAACAACTGGAAGTAACGAAAAAAAAAAAAAATACCACAGTAATTTTCAATATTTCGGGTTCTTTTTACCCTTATACAAAAGTGTACATGATATTTTGAAAGGAGAGATGGGCTAGAGCCTTTCTGACTGATAAAAGCCTGCATTGGTAAAGAAAATTGCATGATATTTCTCAAAAATCTGCCACAAAATAGGGTTTGGCTCAACTCAGGGGGAGGGAGGGGAGAGCCTCTTCCCCAGCTCTTATGCCTATTAGGTTACAAAGTTGCTCATTGTAAACATTTTTCTTTAATTTCAGAGGCCGGAAGCGTTTCGTGTCCGAAGGTGACGGTGGAAGAGTCAAAGAGTACTAAACACCTTATCTGCAGTTGTCAAAAATAATTCTTCCTCTTTCTTTACGTGCAACATCTTTTAAGCTTTGTAGTTACGTTGAATAATATTTCAATAGAGTATTTCTGAAATTTACTATACCCATATACAAACATCTTTTACATAAACCTTTTCACACCTGACTGTTGCTCTGTAAAGTCGAGCAAACATTTTTGGCTCCTCGGTTGTGTTGTATGTGTTATAGAGAGGCATTAATACGTGTAAATAGTTAACTGAATATGTACAATACTAAAAGTTGATAAAAAAAAAATGTTATTGTCCTCCAAGAATTTAGAAATTTTCATATCTGATGTGTCCTACATTTAAAACCTTAGTATTGATCACTTCCTTTCATTCGTCGGTCAATAATACGGAAATGCCTTTGATACTTCGACATGGAATAAGAAGGACTGAATGAAATAAAGCACTATAAGGTTAGGACATTTTTTTTCGTGAGAATTTCTTTTTGAGATTTATTCAATTATGGTTTTGAAAAAACTTGTTTTGAGGAACAATGCTTGCTTTTTGGAAGAATTGTGAAGGTATATGTCAGGCTGTACGGAGAGGTGAAAGTTGCATGAATATGAAAAGATTACAAAGTTGAAGTGCATTCCAAGAACTGTTTTGTCAGTGTTGCTTTTTTCTTGTGTTAATTTATAGTGTGATGTAACATGTGCATAGCAAATTAAGATAAGAAGAATGGAGAGAGAGAGAAACAGAAGCAGAAATATCAGGGGAGTGTTTCAGCCAACTTCACTTTATTGTTTAAGTTTAATGTTTGAGGGCTAGGAAGCCAATTGTCTCATCAAGGACCCCATACCAAAGTGAGTGCTCTATTAAACAATGCTGTATGAATAGCTCTGTCAATAGCTCCATGAAGCAGTAAGGATAAGTGTTCTTTAATCCCCCAAGCCTATGGTGTGATTAAGGCTGACAGAGTCATTACTGAAAATTTAAGCCTTAGTATGAAGTTTCCTTCTCTGAACCTATGTACCCTGCAAGAAGTTTATCTCACAAGCTACCATACCTCATGAGGTATATATAGAACCTGCAAGGCATCATACTTAGCAAGGTGCTTAAACCCCACAAGGTATGAATTCACCATTAGTTATGTGCCCCATGTGGTATATACCATACAGGGTACCTTACCTAAGGAAGTACATATCCTGCAGTGCAAGGTATCATAGCTAGTGAGGTACATTGCATGAACTACAGGGCATCGTCCCTTTTGTCATAATATGGAAACAACCATATTGTTTTTGAAGGAGATCAAAGTTCATCAGAGATGAAACAAAATGCTTGTAAGCTGCCTGAAAACTTGCTCTCCCAAGAGAGCACTGGCAGATAATTTCACACTGGGTGTATAGACATGTAATATTACTAGGAATGTTCCACTTGTTTTTGATGGAAGTCCCCAGAGGTCAAAAACGAAAAAAATTGTAAAACATGATATTTCAGTATAGGAATGATGGATACTTTTCAGACTTGATATAAAGATTTGTCATATTAAGGGAAAGATCCCTATTGGTTTTGGTGCAGGTCCAACTTGATCTGAGGTCACCACTCATGAAACTACAGAACCCTGCAAACTGCTCATAAAGATGATATATCAAGAATAGTGGGCCATACCTCCAAATAGTGTTATTTCATGGCTAACAAAAATGGAGGGCTGAATGTTTGTACCCTTCCAAGGTTAAAATTACGGACAACAACATACATCTTTTTGCACAAGCATAACTCTGCTAAATTCATTAGTAATTCCAATTTCGATTACCTAGTGATAGACTTGTGTGAAGGATGTTGTGACTGGTATGTGTACGTTAATATGGTGAAGTGCAAAGAGCTCGGTTTTCCAGGCTTACCGCCCAGGTTCAAAACCCGTGCAAGAACTTACTTTTTCAGTTTTTGTCTTGTGTTATTTATCATACTTGGGATATATAGTTTTGATATTAAGGGGAAGAACCTTATCGTTATGTTGTAGGTCAGAGGTCATTTGAGGTCACCAGAGGTCAAAAATTGAAAACCATTGAAATGGTCCATATCTGAAGTTAGGAATCATGAATGCATTTCATAGGCTACCTGTAATGTGGATGTGTCATGCTTCAAAAAAAAAATGTTTTCAGTAGGGCTTAAAGGTCATTTGAGGTCACTGCTCGTAAAACTACCAATCCCTCGTTTGTTGAGGTATCTCGTGGGCTCCTTGGATGCCACATTTTAATAACAAGAAACCGTTTATTTTTGGTGGAGGTGAAAGTTCGCTAGGAGTCACCTGTATGGTGGTTATATGGTGAAAACCTCATAAACACGATAGATGATAAAAGGTTATAGAGTTAAGGAAGAACTAGAAATAACTTAGTTGGGAGAAATGGAACTGTCTGTGATGACGAATATTACCCTTTACGCGCAGTGAACCTCGCATGCCAGGGCCAGAGCCTTCAGAGGGCAGTTTCCCCCTGAGATTTCCACATCGTAAATGGAAGTTTGCTACTTGGGGGAAAAATACCGTGCTAAAAATGCTGAAAATTTGCCTGTCTAAATTATGATTTCAAGGCCTCCAAAACCTGATTTATGGCCTATGAGGGTTCCCTTTTTATTCCCGAAGGCAGGCAAGGAATCTATGCGATGGTGATGTCGTGTGATGTCGTTTGTGTGTTTACGTATGTGCGTGTATGACGCCTGCTTATAAACACGATATCTCAAGAAGGGTAACTCCGAGGGATCTCATACGTGGCATGTAGATTGCCCTTATTGAGTAGATGATCCCTACAGTTTTTGGTGGAGGTCAAAGGTTATTTGGGGTCACGAGAGGTCAAATGGTAAATGCCTTGAAAATTGCTAGTAAACACGACATTTCCAGAAGGATAAACGTCAGGGATCTCATACTTAGCATGTGGATTGCCCATTTTGAGTAGATGATTCCTACTATTTTGCAGAGGTCAAAGGTCATTTGAGGTCACCAGAGGTAAAAAAGACGAAATCTTATGAACACTACACCTCTAAAGGGTAACCGTGAGGGATCTCACACTTAGCATGTAGATTGCCCATATTGAGTAGATGATCCCTATCGTTTTTCACAGAGGTCAAAGGTCTTCTGGGGTCACCAAAGGTAAGAAGGTTAAAATCTTGTAAACACTATATCTCAAGAAGGGTAACTGTGAGGGATCTCATACTTAGCATGTAGATTGCCCATATTGAGTCAATGATCCCTTTTGTTTTTATTGGGGGTGAAAGGTCATTTGGGCTCACTAGAGACCAATGGCTGAAAGAAATGGGACATTTGAAGAGATGCCAAGTATCTCGATATGGGGTGAAATTATTACAATTTTAAGCCTTAATTCTGCCATTCTGAAAACCCGCATTAAATACTGCTGTTTAATTTTGCAGAAGATTCTTTGCCCACAAAGCAGAGGACAGTTGTGGAAGTTCACTAGCTTATTTGACAGACAGCCCTTGTCCTTATAGGGGCGTCCATGTGAGCATGCATCAATTGGAATTAATTAAATGTTACCATGGGTTATTGGTTTTATAAAGAGAATTAAGTTACTGATCATTTGGATCAGGTACCCTTGAGCATGCATGAAAAGTGATTGCTTAATTGAATAAAACAAATTGCAACTGTATACTGTCTGTGTTGATATCCCTTGAAGTGCCTACAGTAGCTAATGTGTATTTTTACAGCGCAAAAATTTATCTATGCCTGAATGTGTTTGTTAACACAAGATATGCATTGTCCACAGGGCAGGTTTTGTGCAACTTTGGTGAATTTTGGTAGATGAAGTAAGCATTCACTTTCAACAACTTTGAAGACCATGTAGCAGTCAACAGAGATACAGGCAAACTTCACATAAGCTAAATTTTTTGTATGGTATGTTCATGGCTGAGTTTCATTTAGTCAGCAAGGAACCAGCATGCCCATTGGGCTTTTGAAATGAGGGAAGTTGAAAAATCAAAATCACAAAATTTCGAAAGGTTTTGACCTTATTAGCATGATATCTCAAGTAGGATAACAGTGTGGGATCTCATGCTTGTCATGTGGGCAATCATTCATGCTTGTTACAATATATCACTGGCAAGGAATCACTAAGTCTTTTGGCTTTCTTGTTCTAAAATTTTCCGGGAAGTCCCCGGACCCCCGCTGTAGGTGCGTTCTTATGCGGGTTTTTTCTCCTGATGAGTGAATCATCTTCCTTCTACAAGATAACCACTTGAATGCACCAGTACATACGCTGGCTAAATATAAAATAGCCTATGGTTACCTTTAATTGGCAGATGAACTCAATGAGCTGGCAAAGAATTTTTATAAAAAGGGCATAAGTAGTCGCTGCAATCTTATTCTGAAACCAATGCTTTATCTCACAAATGTCCTCATAATTCGCTTCAAGTATCTATCTTGATATGTTAGAACATAAATATTTCAAGTTAAACCAAGGAGTTAACCTAAGCGTGAATTTCACAATTCAGTGAAAACATATTGTGACATGATCCTCAAATAGTCAAAAGCCATTCATGAAATATGATACTCGGGTACACTCATTCAAATTGATGTGACTGCATTTTCCCTTAAAATCAAATCTACCTCTTTTTCTGAAATCTAGATTTGTTTCTAAAGCATGGAATGCAAAATGAAAGAATGTTTTCAGAGCAACTTTAAAGTCTAAAATCTTAAAATGTGTCATTTCCTCCCATCGGGGATACTTTTCGACCGATCATTTTCTTGCAGACCTACGCCACGGATACGCGCCAACCGATGGTGGTTCCCCCTGTAGCGTACTAAGGGCGCTAGGGCGAAACTGGCCTACATAGCAGGCTGTACGAAATATTCCGTGTTCCTTGTACATAGTTTGGGAGACTGAAGAGCTTAGCAAACAGTCCGCGAAGCCCGCACCGGGTACCAACCTTGTAAGGATACCATGCCACAGCCGAAAAATTCAGTAAATAGTTTAAATTTCAGTTCATGTTATCAGTTAAAAGGTTTACTAAAGATACAATCCTAGTTCTAGGAAAACTTAACACCAGAAAAAAATCTCAAACATAGAGGTGTCATCCTACCCGATAGGCAACATCCCCTTCAATTACACTCTACCAAAATAGAAAAAATCACTAATGAGGATTCTTCAACATATAACAGCGTTTTAGCTTTGCTAAAGACAGTATCATTTTGCATCCAAGCCACCTCACACAGACAAAAAATTCTGAGAGTATATAGGGTTATCCTCTTCTCGTAGACAGCACTTCTTGACTTACGCCTAGCCAAAAATAGGAAGAATATCACTAAATAATAACAGTTTGTTGAGATATATCACAGTTCAAAGCTTTGCAGACGATAGCACAAATTTGCACCTTAGACGGACTTTACATGTGTCTCTCCCCTCTACTGCTCTGCACCCTCCCTCGGGACGGCACTCATGTACAGGTGAAAAAGGAAGGGTCCTCCCGCATGTCAACTATCAGTAGACACGCCACTTCGTGCTCCGTTTAGCTAGTGTAATGAACTACCCCATAGGCATTTCGCCCAGGTTACGGTACTGCCTGTGTACATGTGTACTCAAATAGACTGACCCCTATCCGCTTTCCTTGCCAAAAGATTTATAGCACATTTAGTTTATATTGAAACGCCAATATTTAAAGGGAAAATGCAGTCTACCCAATTTGAATTGGTGTACCAAAGTATCTAGTACCGTACTCCATGAACTGCTAATTTTTTTTTTTCTTTTTTTTTTTTTTTGTTACTGACATGTTTACTTTATTCAGAATAACTGCTAGCCTGGTTTACCTTTTGTATGAATTATACTTTGATTTGACACACCGTGAAAGATGTGAAAGATATTTGAAACGAAAAAAACACTGAGAAAATTTATAACATGTAGGTGACGTTTCAAAATAGAAGTTTTTGGACGACTGCTATAGACTTATGCATATGACGTCACCGAGCAGAAAGTTGGCCTCCCAATGGAGGCAAGCGCTTATCGTTGCTACTTTCACCAACAAATGCTAACAGCTGATTTGTGTACCGGCCGGATACGCGCGTAAGTCTACGACGCACACATGCGAAAATTCGTCGTGCGTGAAGCACAATAATGTGTGCTTCCTTGTTTGCCTCCAAAAGGACGTC
>WURT03353499.1:0-23903 GCA_009936505.3 Holothuria glaberrima | reverse complement strand
GACTATTTCATTGTAGTTCTCATCCATTTGCACTCAAAACAAAACAAGTTCAATTTACACAGGGACTCGGTGACTCGAACTATATATATATATATATATATATATATATATATATGTATGTATGTATATATAAATACACACATATGTATATATACATATTCAAAGTTATTGATTTGAACAACTTTAATGTTACTTTTTGTATTACTTTGTACCTTGAATTTTATATCACTAGTTTTTCATTCAGACTTTGTTCCAAGAATGGTCACGCTGTATCAATAGCTGATCCTAGTTTGTCTTACGATACGTTGTTCTGCAATCATTATATATCTTTTATTGCTTAACAGAGCGATATATGTTCGAAAATCAATCCGATTTTTGAACACGTGTCCGATAAACGCTGTCTGTCGATTTGACGTCACGAAATAATTAGTTCACATCTCATTTTCGTAGTCCTCTGGTACGAATCATATATGTTTACACAGGCTGGCCAATTTTTGGCTCTTTCCGACCAGGGATAGAGAAGATTTTTTAGCTGAACCTCACAAAATCGGAACGTAATCTAATCTGAAATCGCTGTAGTGTAACCCGGGCTTCAAAGTACCATTTTAGACAGTTTAACAGACTATCCTAAAAGAAACTGAAGACTTCATAGATAAGTAAAGCTTAATTTGTTGGGGCCTATTGACGTTATGCAAATGACGTCACAGATAAGAAAATGCGCCCCGTTGGAAGTAAGTGCATATCATTGCAACTTAAAACAAATGCAGTAAGCTGATTTATGCACCGGTCTGATACGCGCGTAAGTCTACCACGCGCGGGTACGAAATCTACGTCGTGCGTTCAGTGTGCCCCCAAAAGGACGTCGCTTGACGAAAATGCATATTAATCTATTGAACGGCATTCCTTGCAAAACACGGTTTTACGTGACACAATGTTACGTACCGTAAAGCATTTACATATTCAAGAATTGTACGCTGTGTGAGAGAGAGTTCGCAGAAGCTCATTGCTATGGAATGTTATTCTCATCTACAAAATAAATTGACATTACGCCGTCCTTAAGTAAAAAGACTAATTTTATTTATACTTGACATTCTTTTCACTATAATCACCCGCATACATATTATTTACAACTCCAGTTATTTTCCTGCACAAATATGCTCCAAATTTTCGCAAAGTGTACTCCGTTAGTTACAGCATTCAAGTGGTTCTACTTTCGTCCTTGATACTGTAACATGAGTGCCTATTATTGCTACCAGCACAAACATTTATCATTATACAACGCAGGAAAAGACCTGTAGCCAGATAAAGTATCGAATGAGAGGGAAATGGTCTCCATGGAATGAATGTCTTTCAGGGGACGAAATGGGTGAAGATATGTCAAGGCAACAGTAACTTTTGTTTTTGAGAGAAAAGTTTGCGACAGGGCTGAGCCCCTGTCCTCTCTCTCTCTCTCTCTTCACACAGGGGCCTTCACCAGAAAATGACGAAATGGAATATACGTATCAGTTTGAGAAATTTATGTTGATATTTGGTCAAAGTACATGGAAGTACTGTGTAGAAGTGTTATTTGGAGAAGTGTAAACATCTTAAATCGTGTCGATTTGTCTATTGCTTGCCGGAGAGTTACATCTTACAGATATCTCGTTATTGCCACCATAATGTGCAGCACTGCACTAGGTGAAGCAAATTGGTAACAAAAACACGCTGTATAAATAAATCATAAAAGTTCTTCACTGTTTTTTATTTGAAGCAAGAAGTACCAGCAAGTTATTGGACGGTTTCTTGCCTCACTTATGATCAGACAAAGCATAAACATTCATTGTGTTCTAAATAAGAACAAATATAAAAAGCTCCCAGGAGAGCATTATCTTGACACTTCTTTAAAGTTAAAGAGCTTCAAGAGGCCTGAAGAAGGCCATACGTAATGCTTACGTCATGTAGCTGATGAAAGAGACCACAAGAGTATAATAACTAAGGTTTGTACCTTGTGAGAAAAAAGTGATTCCGTTATAACTTTGTTTGATCCACACATATTTTCTTTTATTTTCTTCCGGAAAATATCAGCTTTGTAAGTTGCATCTAAAATACCATGTTGTTATTACACGACATTCCTGCATATTTTCCTGAATTTTTCAGATACATTAGTCAGTATGTTAAATACCGTATAGTTATTTTATTCTATTCTACAAATGCGACATTGTCATTTGAAAACTTCGTTCGGTTACTATGTAATCTTGCCTTCAATTTTCTATAGATCTTGCCAAATAAAAGAGACGAACAGGTATAAACCATACCTGCTATTTCAGAACTTTTAATTGATTAGTAAGTAATCTTGCAAACATTTTCATTGGTAGCGCTAAATACATGATGCGTATAGTAAATAACATAAAAATTGTCCAAAACTTCAATTCATTGGTATACGCGATCTTGCCAAAGTTCTCTTGGTAATTTTCAAAAACCTAAGTGGTATGCACAGTATCATACCTGCTTGCCACAATTTCATTCAATCAACCTGTGTAGGAAGTTAGGAACTAATCTTACCAACCCTGTCTCTGAAATAATTGAAACATGTTTCGTATATTAAATATCACAATTGCTACTCATATCACCTGTACTTGTTTTTTAGTTATTTTAGAACCGACAATTCACCTGACAAATTCACCTTAATTGCAAGCGATTGACAACAATTTTGAAAGACCAGTTCCGGCATAGACAAAGTGAAAGAATGAGCTCCAAGAAAATCATTCCGTGTTACAATTTGACTTTTCCCTATTTCAGGAATCTGTATTATTTCCTTTCAGCTTTACCAATTTTTGAACCTGTTACATTTGCTCTCTTCAGCCTGCATGGCTTGACCTCTCTAGAAAGTTGAGAGTATATTCTTGACATCCACGAGCTGGAGGAGATTGATATTGTGCAAACCGGCAGCTGTCACTGTGGCTGTTACATACCGAGTTGCTTCAAAGAATTCAATTGTACAGCAACTCCCACCACGTTCCCAGACTGCCGAGTCTATTCAGTACCTTTACACTCTTCTGGCATTTGCACTACACTTCAAATATAGATGATGGATGTTTCTACCAGTGTGTACACTTCTTGTAAAAGAGATGAAAACGGGGAAATTTGGAAGACATTTATCCATCTTTCCTCCTATAAAATAGTAGATTATCTTTACTTGCACTCATACATCCAGTTAACAACAAACAGGTTCATTAACAGACTCGGTGCATATGATGTCACAGAACAGAATTACATCCTCTTTCAAAGTAGTGATCAAGTAGACCAAAGACTACACTTCTCGAAGGCAAACCCAGTTCCTAAACGGAGGTATAAAACATTCAATGGAAAATATGATGTAGCCGTTTCTCAATTCCTTCCATTAGTACAGAACTCTTCCACAAGAGGCCAATGTCAGCAAATTTATGAAAGGAGATCACGGTTTAACATACGTAAAAATAACTTCACACACAGAGTTGTTGACACTTGGAACAGTCTGCCACAGGATATTGTCAATGCCACATGTCATAAGCATCGAAAAGGAGCTTGACAAATTTTGGAGGCATTGGAAGAAGAAGAGCTGATGTTAAAGGCACGAAGTGCCTTCTACCAGAGACCATATATGTATCTATGTATGTATAAAGTTAGATGAGGTTTTACGGCCCAGTTTCTAACCAAATGGTTTAAGTCGAACCGGTCATGGCCTTTTTTCCAGTTGTGGCTCATTGGCTTGTTTTCCCTACTCCATCGTTTATGCTGAGCACCAAGCACAAAGGCAGTAGGTTCCTTTTTTCTTTTTTTTTTTTTTTTTTTTTTTGTTTCCGGTATGACCCGGCCAGGATTCGAACCCTAGACCTACTTATGTTATGCACACCTCCATCTAATAGAAATCTTGGTCTAACATGTATATTGTGCAAGCTGTTTGAATCTAGTACCATGCAAACGCGGCTTTAAGGGCTAGACACGATTTTAGAGGGGTCGCTTGCAGTGGTGTAGGGCTACGCACACTAAGTAAAGTTGTTGTTTTTTTATAGGTTACTTGACTAAGAAAGTTTTCGCCACTTTTGATGTTACCTAGTAGAAAATTATCACTTCAAAGAATAGTTAAATTTTAGGTTGAGTATCATTATACCTTAACTATTTATTTGGAGCTGGGCATCCAACTTCCATTCCCCAAAACACCCAGATACTTTTATGCTTTTACACGACTGTGTATACAGACTTAATTATAGCAATATAATAGACCTTATGCACTGACGTCACGCGACGTCATTTTGGTTGCAAAACAATGAAGCACACTGCACGCACAACGTTGACTTCGCACGCGCGCGTAGTAGACTTGCGCGCGTATCCGCTTGGTTCACAAATCAGCCGTCTGCATTTGTTGGTGTATTAAACTAGCAATGATACGCGATTGCCTCCAAATTTAACGAGGGAACACTTTCTGCTCTGTGACGTCGTATGCATAGATATGATGCTAATGTATTAAGTTCAGCATGTAGTTCTTGAAGAACTTCCATGATTCAAGATGGCTAACGTACTTTTCAACAATATTCATTAGGAGGTTTGGTAAACCGCTATACAAATTGTTTGTGTAACCAAATCGACCATTTGAAGATTGACAGCTTGGAGTTAGCAATCTATAGACAACTCTCTTGCGTCTCGCAATAAATCCAGAAAATTTAGGAAAGACAGAAATATCTCCCTAGCCAAATTTCATTTTGAGACCGTTGTTCTTAAATTTTCATTAACGATAACTTTTTATTGCAACGACGATTAATGTATTGTCAAGAAGCTATACCATCAAAAATCTTCTAAAGGTTAAGAAAAAATGTTTACTTTGTACATTTTTTATGTTTTACGTTCTATCTTAAAGTTGTTTTCAAAAGTCTTTGCCTTTATTCTTATCTTAATATCTATAAAGGGGTATGAAGTAGTTATTGTTATCATTATTACCAATGTTTATGATGCTCACTTAAATCCTCGAAGCAAAATATTCAGACAAAAGCGTATAAACGTATGTATACAAAATGGATTCAGTACTCACTTGTGTAAACAATGTGACTGATGTTTCGTTTTTATTGGTGAGTTTGCTTGGCTATATATCTTTTGAAGATGTTGATAATTTGTTTTTTATTTTTTTTTTTCTTTCTAATTTTAATATAATAGAAATTAAACTAAGGGGGAGTGACGTCTGGCGATTTGGACTTAAGCCATTCATTTAGCTAGGCTGTATACGGCTACAAACTGAACGATGCGTAATGCAAATATCACGTTACTTTTGCCCCAATTACTGGCGGAGATACTACAAGTTTTCAAGTTACGAGTGTTAACAAAACACTTAAGGCACCATGACCTATCCCTGTTGTGAAAATTACTCCTAATCTTTTGAAAAGCGGATAAAATGACATAACCTTTGAAGCAGAATTCACACTGTAGGTACGGAGAAAAGCCCATCAACCAGCTATGTGTCGCACAGCGTTTTCGTGGCTTCACTTGGTAAACACGCAGCGATGCACTGTGGTAACGTTCCCCAATTTTTCACATTTCAATTTTTTCATTTCAGCTTTATTGTTAAAAATAGTCTAGTGCTCATTTTAGCCTACATGTTCTACAAAGGTGTGTCATGGGAGCTACGTATATAACACATTATTATAACCAGTCATAGTTTACACTCAAATTAAATTCAAAATCGGAAACGTCAAACGATTCTCTCCAGCTGTACAACTTTAGTAGATTCTCTCCTAAACTTTTCGAAAAAAAATAATTATTCCGTTTATACTATCGAGATGATTTTGGCATGATATTTTAAATACATTGATAACAAAAAATCTCTTCCTTCTCTCTTTCTTTTCTTTCTAATAATTTTTGTTATTCACAAGATGGCTTGTATTGTTTTCTTTCAAGCGAGCTAAACCTATCTCAGTTTATTTATTCTTGAAATAGAAAACATTTAATTTCAAGTGACCCTACCCCAACACATCAGTTCTCCCCCACCCCACCCCCGCCCCAGCAAACCCTTCAGTACTCTCACCATATTGTCTAGCAAATAACCCTTGGACTGGGAGTTTTCCTGTGCCTAATTTTACAGTTTCCTAAAAAAATACCTTTTACAAAGATCGAAATCACAACTAAATTTGAAAAAGTAATAAATAAAGTCCTTGTAAGAAAAATACCGCAGATTGCACGAACACCGTTACTCGATGGAACGGGTCATCGGTTAACTCTGTTTACTCCAGTTAAGGCCCATGCTTGACGTGTAAGGAATTCAAATCACTGACATTGTATGCTTTCTTCGCCGTTAGTAAATGATATACCCACTACAAGAAATCTAGACAGGAACTAGTTCTTTCCGCAAATCTTTGAGATTCACAACTAATCCGCAGTCAGCATTGGATTACTTTATTTATTATGAGTGCGTAGATTTTAACCTCAAGTATTAGTCTACTGCTAAGAGTCTACGGTTAATCAACCCTCTTTACCCAAGATACCGTATCTGGATGACAGCAATACACACATCCAGGGATTACAATTTCTAGGTCAACATCTCAGATAAGGATGACCACTGACCCCATCGAACGGTCAAGCACCTAACTGGGTCTGTTGGTCTTGGGTGAAATGGCTTAGTCTCCAGTGAACGTGTATTAAAAGCTGTAAGAAAACCATCTAAGACAAATATTATTGTTTATAAAATAAAAGTTTCTGGGATTCCATCGTTAGTCATGAGATCATGGCTGTCTCTTTGTAATTTGGTGATAGAGTTAAGTGTTGCCAAGGGTTCGTTAAACTTGGATTCCAAACGACGAATTGAAATAAAATGCGATGACGTCTGAACTATTAACGTAAGTCCCTTGAGCACGTGAGGCCAATTAACCGCTCGGTCAGTGATTCCGTGCTCCAGTGACTAAGAATGTAAATCATATTCGATTGTAACGGTCTGGTGTGTATATTCCACGTCGTAAGAGAACGTTGAATCAGTCAGATATACATGCACCATTATAGACAGCCTTCACAATCATTATAGACAGACTTCACAAACATGACATTAAGTTTTAATGACCCTCGTTGAGAGCCTCTTGCACACAGAGTCGGGTACTTCTTGTACTTAGCGTCTCCAGGTTATATAAGTAAGAGTTTATGCTATTAGCCCAAACACATGGCATTTTTTAAGGGCTGAACATCTTTGGTTTATGCATTTCACTTCATGCTTGCAGTTACGGAAAACAATTTGCATTTGTATTTGCGAAGATTATAATGAATGTGTCACAAGCTTAGGCTAATTTGCCTACTGTTACTGTGTGACCATTAATCACTGTATGGGACAATGAAACCTGCTTGACAAAATCTCAATGTAAGAAAATTTACCCAGTCTGGACAATATTTGAACGTTTGAAAACTTTCTTGCGCTCAGTCTACCGCGATCACTTTATAAACTGAAAACTTCGGTGTTGCTTCAGATTAAATTAAGGCAATCTCGATAAGAAGTTAAAGAAATCGTAAAGAGAACGACCATACATAAGTTTAAAACGATTTCAGATTTTTGTTTTTAATTTGCAAAAGGCAATGTTTAGTATCTAGGTTGTCATAACTATGTCTCTAGTGAAAACAAGACGGTTATAGATCTTTCAAAATTATGGAGCATGTTTAATATCATCGAAGTAGTAAAGTATGTCTGCTTTTTAAAACCCTTGTTGCTTGTAATTATCATTTTCTTCCTGTCGGTAGTGTTTTAACATCAAAATGTATCCCGGCCAAGCCACTGGAGAGTGACGAACTTCCGGTTTCAACTTGCAAATCTTGAGAAATTGTTTCTTAGGGCGTAAACTGTTCTGTGTGGACGTGAAGGATATCAAGTTTTGTGACCACAAACGAGAAATAAAAGGTTGCCATAGTAGCCGCTAAAATACATCTGAACAGGTGAAAACCACTTTTCTTGACATATGTAGGGCTGATGGCAGATAGGTTTAAAAGTTATCTGCACATATTTGCATATCCTACAAGTTCTTGTCTGACTACTCTCAAAATGAATTATATGCACATGGTTTTATTTCTGTGGGGAACATACTTTAGAATGTGTAGACAAATACAGCCCTAGTTTTCAAAAGTACTCAATTTGCAAAATCATAGTGGCAATAAGGTCATGCAAGCAAATGAAAAAGTCATTCTTTCGGTTGATAAGGGCTCTAGGGGAGATTTTTTTCTTTTGCAGCCAGTTGGGTAACAGTAAGAAAATGTATTTTCTGCTGAGCTATCTTTCGGTTTTCTCCCTCGTCACGATAAGAAAATATGCGTACTTGGATTTCACTTACCTAACAGTTTTTTTGTCAGCGATTCGCATATGCTCAGCACTTGCATGCAAAGAATTTGTGCTTACCATTGTAAAAACCAAAAATGAAATATTATACCGTACCACACTATTACTTTGTCAGCAAGGTTGTCCTTTAGTTTAAGTTTCCATGGCAATCTTATGTTTACGTCTTATTCTGGCAAGATCTCCAATTCTCCTTTATATACTGTTTTAATGATAACATCGTCATATATTCGCGAAACTTAAAAAAATTGTAATTACTTAAAATTAACCTCTTTCCTTATAGTTTTAAAGAAAACTTGTGTAGAGACGTATACAAAATCGGCTTGACTTCTTATACTTAAATGGAAAGAATTACCTTTTTTTGGAAGTATTATCTCCTTTTTTGAGTTTCCATGGCAACCTTATCTTGGCAAAATGTTCAATGTAAAATTACCCGTTATATTATCTCAAAACAATTTCATCATTAAACTTTTCTTTCAGTTTTGTGGGTAGTAAAATAGGGAGGAAACCAAAATCGGCTTGACTATCTTGAAAGCTGGATAGCTAAGTTGGCGTCCACACATGCATGCTTTCAAGATGGTTTTGTAATCCTGCAATATGACTTTTAGAAAAAAAGGAAAGCACAAGGTAAAATAAAACTATCGATGCCCAATAGAACTTCTTGATTGTATTAATTCCGTTTCATTCAAATCTTAGTTTGACATTACTGTTTCTTGATTGCAGTGAGGCTTTGGCAAATACAATGTAAAAGAAATTGCAATTAATTCAAAAAGTATTTTAATGCACGCTTATACACACTTTTGTATAAAGTCATAATAAACACAACTATAGTAAAACACACTTCGAACTTTTACTGGGGTCACGAGGAGTGCAGTTATTTATATGGGTGGATTAGGTTGATTTGTTTTCGTATGACGTCACAGGCGGCACGAATGCAAAGAACAATTAAGTTCCAAAACACAACCTATGGCATGGTCCCTCTAATATTTGTATAACGTACCGTACGTCTTTATGTAACATTGGTAGGCCTATATATTTAGCTATATTTGTTCCATAATTTTTTACTTTATAATTAAATCATGTATGACTTAATTCAGTATTTTTTGGAATAGATGGGGAGCCAATGACACTCACTCGAACCCATTCCACCAAGTTTGCCGTTGACAACTAGGGTTCGATGGCACACTGTCATATTTACCATGCATCATAAACAAAAAATCGTATCTAAGGCATTCTTCCCCTTTGCGGTGGGGATGGGGTTGTGAATACAACTACACTGGATAGTTAATCACAGTTAACAACCACCATCTCGTAACTCTCAAACACGCCCTTAACACCTCATACACACACGCACATACGCACACACACAAAAAAAACATTAACATACTGCACTTGAGGTGATTTCATCAATGATATAAAAGCCATGGTAACCCTTTCCCAAGTGAAAGTCGGTAGAAGTGAATCACAACGAAAACGACAAACTTCCCCTTTTGGATCTTTCTTTACCACTAGTTTCTTTTTCTATTTTTAGTGTCAGAGAAGAGTTTTTATACCAACTACTAGGTTCATCCTTTTATAGGATTTATCTCTTGAAGTACTCAGTCTATCACTTGTAAAAGCTGGTCTTGAAATTGCTTCTGTGTCCAATCAAAGTAAGTAACATTTCACTGCTGCAGGAAGAAAACTCTCCAACCTTCTGGGAATTTCAATATCAAGCATAAAATAATATAATCTGACAATCATTTGAAAATTTACAGATCACCAGCCTGCGGGTATTACATGTGCAACTACTTGATCTTCGCGGAATTCATTCCAACGCAATCGAAATAAAATAAAGTTCTTATGAGCTGACATTCAGATGTGACATTACTAAAGGCGTTACCCTTAGAACGAAATGAAATATCTCACAGGCGCTCTACTACGTATTTCTCTTCCTTACGTTTGCCCATCAAACACGGGTAATTTGAATCTTCAAATAGCATTTCCCGAGAAATAATTTGTAGTAATCGATTTAGCTTGACAAATGTCAATTTTTTGAAATCTGTTTCATTCTAGCATATTAAGAAGGCGAAAGTGCTGTTCGCGAAGAAAACAGAATTTGTAAAACTTTGGCCTTGAAGTGAAAGGAATTTGTCAAAAAGATTTTATATGCTTAGAACTTTATCACACTATATTGTGCACATTGTAGCCCGGCGTTGCTCATAGCATACTAGCTAAAAATACGTAAGAGTGAACGCCGGTGTCTACGTAGTTCACATTAACGTGAAACGCTCAGTCTACCACGACGACAAAGACGAAAGGCCTAGGTTGAAATTTTAATGTTAACAGCAGAACATACCTTATCAAATTCCGTTTTTTTGTTGTATCCAAGATGCATTTATATTTAATTACATGCAGCCTTTCAAACTAAATCACATAATTCTGGTAGTGATCGCCTTTACTCGAGCTTTCATGCATTTTCCCGGACTCGCTCTTTTGAGTATAACTATGCATACACGATACTCAAATTTTACTTACAGATATCGAAAGTAAATCATTTCCGTTAATCTAATACTGAATTTCATGCTCGATCCTGGTGTTTGTGACAAATACAAAGGCATCTTCTCTTACCTGATTACGCGTGTTTAAAAGCAGCGTTATGAAGCCGTTACATCAGTTGAGTTAGTTCGCACGAGCCCCCACTCCCGGGGCTTATTTCTACAACCCGACCTCATTCTTCATTGTAGTCATTTCTGCATTCATAATTGTTAACGATCAACATTATGAATTCCCCCTCCCATGAAAATTAGGTTCAAATTTTAAGTTTATTTAACCCCCTCCCACAAAATAGCCCTGGACACGGGTTTGGTCATGCGGGCATACTTGCACTAGTGTTCATGGACATCCTGCTCATCGTTCAGATATGAGTAATTAACTTACTGCACTTTGGCTTGTATTTAGAAGAAGCCCCCACCCCCTTCCCCGTTAGATTACAAGATTACATTTGCAAATGCAAAATTCATAATCAATTTAATTTGTAGGACCCTATGCAGGTTGACACACGTGCACGCAATTCCTTGAAGGAACAGACATTGCCCTTCAAAGACAGGGAGACTGTGGTCCGTAGCGACAGGGCATTCTGGGGTAATGACGTCCCACTCCTTTATGACCCCCTCTCCCATTTCTTCGCATTTTAGATTTCAATTTAAAATGCTCAAGTGGATAGATGAAAACATCATAAACCGAAACAGCTGACTGCGGGCCCGGGTACGAATTTACAAAAACATATGGCCAAACATCTTTTTTTTTGACTGATGGTGCGTGTTCGTGGACGAAGGCGGACTTGTTGTGGCGATGAGGCGATGTGACATGGTTTTGGGCCGGATGCTGAAAGAGAGGGCCTTTGTCAGGGCCGGTCACTGCCGTCAACTTTTACCATGGCCCCACCCAGTCCGCCGCGGTAAGGGGATTAATACGAGAAACTGTAATTATACTATTTAGTTTTTCGTATCGTCAGTTGGGCTAAATGAGGTTGGTTCAGTGACGAATCATTTTGTACTTAATTTGGCACATTTTATCATCATTCATCCAGACAAAATAATGGAAAGAACGATTTTGACAATAAGTCGCATGGGACGTCGTTTTGACCACTGCAATAGTCAAAGTGATGTCTCTTATGACCAATTAAGTTGTCTTGACTCATTCATTTACGAGTTATAGGGTTGGTAACAAGGTTGAAATTAAGGTCAGCTGAACCAGGAGTCACTTTCAGTCAAAAAGTGACTCCTGGTTCCCTGGTTTTTTGGTGTAACCAGGAGACACTTTGTGTTTACCACGAGAAAGTAACCAGCTACAATAATTTACGCATATTACAGACTTAAACGGTGACGGGTGCTACTTTCGGTAAAAAAACTGGCGCCTGGTAGCATTCTTTTTAGGGTCAATGGGCGCTACTTGGTTGGAAAAGAGCGCCAAAAAGCGCCTGGCGTTCGACTAATTTCACCCTTGGTTATTAATCCTCGTAAAGATGTTGTTATATAGATCAGTTTCACGCAATGTAACCGTTTTCTACACTGTCAAGTGGGGGGGGGGGGTACTTTTGGAGCGTTTATACTTTGAACACTGACACATGACGGTTATGTAAGCTGTACCCGTACTGATAGCACCACTGCCTGAATTCGACTGGATATAGATAGTTTGCGTGCACATATAAGCCTCGCACATTCTCCAATTTAGCGACATTTTTGCGTTGCTAATGGAAACGTGACGTTGGTGAAATGAACCTATACTTCTTAACCAGTGCTGTGACCGAGTGGATAAAGGTGGTGGTATTTGAAACGATAAAGCTTAGCTATTTTAAGGTTCGAGGTTCGATCCCCGGCCGGGTCAAAGAAAGGTGGGTTTTCCATCCAGGAGCAATCTACTGTTTTCCCATTTGAAATGGCTTTTCAAAAGGAAAAAAACAAATTTGATCTAAATTGTTGAGTTGGTTAGCCACTCAACTTAAAGTTGTAATTCAAAAGTCATAGGCTTCTCCCACAATTGTGGTCGCTTAGCGTCGTAAAACAACTGCCCTTCAAGGCCTGAATTGTCATTATAATTATTCTCATTTGCGTATGACTTCTAACAAGTAGGCTAACCTTAATCTCTATATACATAACCGTTCTTTTCACAGTGTATCAGTATATTGTGGTTGGGAAACATGTCAGTATTACAGTACAGCTGTGACATAGCCGCCGGTACAGACCAGGGCTAAGGGTCCTCTGACTAGAGAGACCCTCGGCATGGCTGCCGGTGGAAACAATCCTGAGACCCTCCTTTCCCCGCATGCAAAACAAAATGTGGAATCACGCTTGAACCAACAACATGAAAGAAATCACCCTTGAATCTCTTGCAACACACTTGTCCCCCTCCGCCATTGTGTTGGTTAAAATGAGAATCACGTCCTTGCATGGTAGCCAACAAGTTCTAAAATATATGCACTCATTACTCCTGTAAAGCCAACTCTTCTTTTTGAGTCCCCTACCCCCAATCACTGACGGCGCTACGAAGGTGAAGGGGCACCTCAGACTTCCAAAATATTGAAAAGTGTTATTTTAGAGGTGTAGAGAGTGAGGGTAGGGTGAAGTTCCACCCACAAAAAAAATTCAGAGCTAACAGACGACAGGATAAGTAAAACTGATGTATAAAAATCTTTAGATAATTTGAACTACAACTTGAAACGTGGACAAAAGTTGCATTTTCCTCCTCTCAACAAGAAGGCCAGTAATGTAAGGCCGCCAAGCCGCTGAGGTGGAGTCTCTTTACTGTGGTTTAGGTGAAGGTCGGTTCTCTAAAAGAGTGGGGGCGAAATGTCAAGGCAGCGCTCTCGTTTATAAACTACTTGAAATTGCAAACAGGATGAAAATGTTCAAATGTCCAAAACAAATTCCCTCATTAGTTGGTGATTTTGATGAATAATACTCAAAATAAAAACATTCAAGGTTCACAAAATGACCTTTTCAACTAAAATTTGATTAATGTTCCTTAATTGGGTCTTTATGTAAAGCCAATTTTATTACAGCCAAATACCCTCAAGAGAAGTACAATCGAACAATGTAAATTAAAGTTTTCACGAGAGCACTTTCATGATTTCTTGTAAGTTCAATGCACCAGACATAATTCATTAAATTATAATTCTTTGCCTCCAGTTTTTATTATCCACATTGAAAACAAAATATGAAACAAAAGCATGTAAATTTAGTTAAAACTTGTTACTTTGCAGCTGCGTGTGATTAAAGTAAAAGACAGTAGCAAAACTATGAAAAAGATTGGCAAAGTAACGAAAGTATCTAATTCAATAATAGCTATTATTTTCTCAAAAAGACTCACAATTTTCAACATTTACATAATTCCAAAATTTTATGTTACGCCAGAATCTTGTTGTTACCTAAAAACTCCGCCAATTTTCTGGGCAAGTATAGGCTATTTTCTGGTATATGTGCCTACAATTTAGGACAAAAGTTCTCAACCCACCCCACCCCCAATCACATGTATGGAAGAGGTTCCATACGCTTATGCATTGGGTGACTACAGGAACTCTTGCTTAATATACAATATTCCATTTTATTTCTTCAATTTGCATAATTTACCGTAATTGAAACCTTGGAAGCAATCACCATGCAAGCTGCAAACTAGGTAAAACCCGTACCTTTGAATTACAGAAATCATACAAGCGTTTCGTTTCTTTTGATCTGTCAATTTCTGATCTTTACAGTCCTTTGAGATTAAATTAAGCAGTCTATGTCTAGCTGTTTGCGAAGGGTACGTAAACTAGCTGAATAAAATAACTATATTTTTGGCAGAAAATAAAATTTATGAAAATAAAATTGATATACTCACAACCCACGATCATTTTCTATAACACATTACACATCCACCGTGCAACGGTTGTATAAAATTTTCACTCACCTATGATGGAACTGAGATTAGTAAAGAAAGCTCCAAACGAAATATCTGTCCCAAATGATATTGGAAATGGCGAAACTTTTCATGAAACAAAATAAGTACAACGAGTGTCCAAGGTGATACTTCTTCAAAAAGTTAAAAATTGTTTGTAAGTTTTGAATAAAGCAGATTTGTAAGTGCACAAATACTGCAAACTGGTCGAGAACAAAAAGACGAATATGGCGGGAGTGTATACCTCCCGCGGATAATCTTAGCAAACTATGGAGGCTTTAAAATGGGAAACTTGGCATGCCCAACATGCTCGTGTGTTCAATCTTCGCAAAGTATTGCTCTGTGCCAGGGGATGTATGTTACTTACGTAGCTGCCTATAGCAAGACGTTACGGTCAAATGCGATTGGTTCCACAGATACTCTTAAAGAATAATCAGTGAGAGCCTATACCGTCACGGTGAATAAACTTCGACTAACAACGAGCTAAAATTGATCTTATACCGATCTACAACCGGGCACTTTTCTTCCGGGGCAATACAGCGATGAAAGTGAAAATCTGGGACAAGGTTGATAGATGTGCATTTGGTATGATCTTATCATGATGTTATGGTATAGACGTGTAAGGCAAAATACAGGACGTAAAGGGTGGGGGTCATATACAGGACAGGTAATGGAAGAACCAATAACTACGTGGTTAAGGGAACAAATACTAAAAACAAAAAAGTAATAAAACATAAGTGGACACTGATAAGCTCAACTTTAAAGGGAATCCGATTCAGTTACCCTTATATAAATTATAGCAAGGTGTATCTCGCTTTTGTATTAATGAATACCTCTTTTTATTTACGTGACAATTCTTTTGGTGCAAGGGATTGTTTCACTCGTACAGAACTACTCATGTACTCTAAAGGATATCCGAGTCAAGTTTGAACAGAATCTAGTCAGAAAGCCGAGATCTTGTCACAAATTGATTAGATATAGATCATTTAACACTAACTCAAGTCAGTTTTGAACAGAATCTAGTCAAACTACCTCCACTGACTACATTGTTAAGGGGGGAAACTGTTCAACCTTTAGTATGCAATATTGGTTTTGAAATATCTGTGGCAAATCCAGAAGGGGTGACGCGGCGGGTGCACGTGCATCCCCAAAATTTGTTTTTAAATTGTAAATTGATCAATTGTGCCTTTAATATTCTATCGCAGACATTTCACTTTTGCTCTCCTCGTCACGGTTTTGATATAGAAACTCGAACACAATACTGAGAGCACCATTTTATTTTTATCTAAGTCCTTCAGATGGACGACACTCTCCCACCTGCCCACAATGGGTGGATCTAGTGCACCCCAAACAAAAATCCTGGATCTGACCCAAAATAGCATGTAGCAAATTTGTAAGTTTGAGTTGGCGTCTCCATATAGGGATGCAGGAATGGATGCAGGGGAAGGGGGTGGAGACCCACCCCACGTTGGGATTATTGGGAAAGGGGCTTCACTCACTATGTTCCGATATTTTGGTATGTGACCATGCCTTTGGGTCCCTTCACCTCTCCTCTCGCCCATCCCGGTATCCGCACTTTGGTTGCGCAAACGGCATGTTTTCCGTTTGCCCGACAGTCTGCTAATAAGGCAAATATGGTTTAAGGGGGATGGGTCCGCCTCAGAAGTGGACCCCTTTAAGACGCACCGGTAGATCATGACTTAGAACTTAGTAACTCATTATTAACTTCTACTCTTACCAATTTTTGCTGCATAAAAATGCCAAATCTCCTTTTCGACTAATCCAAACAATGGGGGGGGGGCGTCGGCTGTGCAACCTTTTCACTGGGAAGGAAATGCTAAATGGGCGAAAAACCCGGAATTGCCGGAGAAAAGCTCTCACATTTGTGAGCTTCAGCAATGATTCATCACGGGGTAAACAACTTTGCCAGCCTGGGTCCCGGAAATTTTAATACCTTATAATTGTAAGTGAAGTAACAAACCGGAGCTTGTTTACTGTTACCAGTACTTGCCTGGTTGGTTACTATGTACACATCTGTGAACATATTAACATCGGCTATACGGTGTACCAAGCTGGCCTTAGGCTATAGGCAAGTGCTAGCAATTTCTTACATAAATGGAACGAATGGAGCGGATTTTTTCAATATTTTGAGAAATTTTGTATACAAAGATTTATGTGGACGTCGAATGCCAACAAGATGACGTCACCTACAAGGAGACAGGATAAAAAAGGAAAAATGGCTAGAATCGGTCCTAGCGATATGCGTACGATTCCTAGGCTGTGGTTGGGCGTACACCCCCCCCCCCTCTCTCTCCCCCTCGGGCAGAAAAAAACGCTCTTCACCGAGTAACTTTGTGATTATCGAATCACTAAAATTTCGGAACTGAGTGTACAGTGCTCGACCACCCCCTCTTTAATTCAAGTAGTAGCGTAAGCCTGTGGCCCTATAGCCACCCCCTTCCTCACATCCGCGTTGGTTTCGTCACGTAAGGCTGGCGACACGATATTCCAAGTGGCTATGCTCACCCAAATCTACCATAACGTTACATGTAGCTTCTGGACTGAATATATCCAAACTTTGCTAAGTGCGGAAATGTTTTCATTACAAATAGAGATGCAGGAAGCCTAAACAGTACATGTTGTCATCAAGTTCTTACGTGAGAGAGGTATTCGTAAAGAAAAGTTCAAAGTAGATAGGGCAAATGTAATGTAAAATTTGAAAAGTTGAATCAACTCTTAATAGTGTTTTGATTATCTACGACATTAACATCTGGTGTCATCATTCTTTCTACAACTTTTTGTGGAAGCACTATACAACGTTTTGTCAAAGCAGACACTATATTTTCGCCAGGTGTTTGTACTATGTAGGCCTATGTACGCTAGACCTAACTGACAAAATCTAATAACATTAACCATTATGTTTTATCAGGTTTATCGCTACCACGTGGCTCTCACTTGAAAGAAGTTCTCAAAACGTAGGGGCTCTTTACCTCAATTTTACTTTCTTTGATCATTATGACCTATTAATAAAAAAATACATTACAAGAATTTTTCCACTGAAGGGGGAGGTTAAATGGAACAATTATCTCACACAGTGATCAGATGGTATTTTTTCCTTTTTAGGAAAAAAAATACTAAGAAGTGCTTCCTGGAGTCAAGTGAGGGAAGTGATCTCTAGAGAAAGTTCTCGTTTACTCTCGCGACTTCTCAAGTTGAAAGAATGGTCCTTCTTCATATATACAGCAGTTTATTTCAAGAAAACATTAGTATTTTTATTCCTAGATCAAGCCCAGTAAGGTCCAGTATGAGTAGCTTTTGATAAATGGTCCCAATTTTATTTCTAAATGACCCTAAATCTTGCTGAAGACGTGTCTTTCCTGCAACGATGGGTAAGAGACATGCGACCCCTTGTTACCTTGTCCACATGCCCATAAGACGATGTTCCGGGTGTGTACAATTCATGACACCAGCGAGCATACTTTCATTTAAAATGAAGTATGTGTGTATCTCACTGTTCAGTAGGAATGGCGTCTTAGTCAAATGTTTAGTCTTTACCCTAACATTTCTAAGAAATCTGTCTACGATTCAATATATTAATACTGAATCGCAGATAGGATCTGTATAAATTTACTTACTATTCTATGTGTATAATGGATGAGTAGGCCTATTATTTACCAGATAAAAGATTTAGCCGCTTTCCTGTCTGTGCACGAGTATTCCGTTTTCTGAAAGAATCGTTTGTGGATTTGACTTCATTAGGCCTACAAATAATAAAATGGTAAACCACAGAGACAAATTTAGGTTCTGCAAACTGCATTAAGCGAGTGTAAAAATTTAAACATCTCTGTTCTCTTTAAAACAATAAATTCATTTTCGGTAAAAATATCAAAAATAATTTAGCTTCTATCCCTTCCTAAAGTGTCTAAGTCTTGGCGAAATACAAAAATAAATAAATATCAGTTGTTAAATACGTCATCAGGTTCTGATTAGGCAATGAAGTCTATATACTATATATTAAATATGAATCATGATATTTATATAGAGACGAAAACCCTCCAGGCTAACATAAAAAGAACCTATATATCCCATGGTCATTGACATAAGGTGATCAGGCAATGTCTCCTTTCAAAGGTGAAATTCGGCTACCCTCCCCATCCCCCGTCGACTTTTTTTCCTTTCCTCTTTCCGCCCCCTTCAAATATAAGTTGGCAGCACTATCATGCAGATAGATAAATTTTAACTTTGAAATCACAACTATATAGGAGTAACTAATAACTTACAAATGTTGTACCATATCATATCCAGGGGCTAACATAAAACCCAAAATTTTAATCAGGTACCCCTATGGCTCATACCCCAGACTTTCATCTTATTGATCAAGTATAATGAGTCAGGTTTAAATGTGCGTCAGTGTTTACGTCACAGATTTCTCATTTTGACAGCTTAGACCAGGGCCGCATTTAAGTATGGGCCAGCGAGTCAAGGGCCCCCACAAAAAGGGTCCCCCACAAAAGTACATTATTGTATTTTTGAGTAGAGTATTCCAGACTGAATCCCGTTCGTGACTTGCGCTACTGTAGTCTTGTGGAGAATTATAGTCGAAGGGAGCCCCCTCATTAGTTTGTACCCACCCCCAAGGTTAATCCGGCCCTGGCCCTAAGACCCTCTATCAACCCTTGTTCTCAAACCAACAGATGAAACTTGACATCCAGGTGTTATTTTTGTTTTCCTTTCAATTGTAAACTTAAAATCACTTTGCCGTTTTTCGGAAATAATAACAGTTGAAAACTGCGAACTTCAAAGAACAAAAACATGTCGGATAAAGACAATTTGAGGTATACAGCTTAAGCTATTCTCTGAAAAATTGACGATATCTGTTATCAAGAGATAACATGCGCACCCGTCGGCGGGTTAAGTATGGTATCGTATATGCTCGCAATTGAAAGAGCAGATTCACCTTTCCATTATGAATAAAGATGATAGACTTATGCAAAATTTGCAACATTGTGGGAGAGACATGCATTATTCCCCAAGGTGCACTCCCTCTCAAAGAGACACAAATTGAAGTAGTGTAAAGTTGTCCCGACGACATTGTGTTCGGAAATTATCGCTTGCTATAGCTGCTTGCCAGTGAAAATCCGACATACTATAAACGAAACAAAAGCAAGACCTTTCTATATCTTTTTCATTGTGTATACGTTAGCTTAAAGTTTGAAAGGGAATATTTTGGAAGAGAAAAGAAAATTTAAAATAATCTTAACCGAAATTTTGTGGTAAAATAAACCCATGGGACATTTGGAAGGTAAGCTTTTTGACAAATCAACAATTTTTATTTTAATGAAGAGAACTGTTATCTTAAGTTACAAACAGGGGCAGAGTTTAATCTTGGAAGAGACCCCAGCTGAACTTTGTAAAATGTTCTTTGTTTCGTTCGTCGTTATCCCCATGCCTTTGGTAGTTCCCCTTTATGCAGGAGTTCTGCCGTATTCTGTGTGATAGCAGCCACACAGAGCAGCCACAAGGTTATCTGCTACAGGTTACAGTTATCATTAAAGCAAGTTGCAAGATTCTGACGCAAGACAGAGCCTTTTAAGCATGAAACTAGTTCCCTCCACTGCAGTCAGAGATTATATGCCCCATACCAGATCCATTAGCAGCTGTTTTGCAAACTTTTTGCACTTTCATTAAGTAGAAAACAACACGAAAACAAAGCAATATACCCCGTGACTTGTACACCTTTTTGTTTAGCATGTGATGTTTAATCCCGTTGATGGACAAACCACTTTCATTAAAAAGCAAGGAAACAAAAAAAGGGAAGTATTGAGATCGTAGGCGCAGGTGCAAGCTGACCTCCACATGAGTGGTTAGTCCCTCAAAGTCATCGGCCAGGCCGGCTGTATGGCATATTTGACCGAGGGTATTGACCTCATTTTCCAGTTTCTTTGAATACAGGCAAGGCAAAAACAAGAAATTGAAAGAACGTCCCAAGTTCATGATTAAAGGGACAGTGTGGTGGCTAAGAAAATGGGTAACGACGGTCTCATTACTACCATGTTGCAAAAGCCTTACCGTATGAGATGTTCTTCGCATCGTTATCCCAAACATATTCTGTGGTATTGCAACTTGCATCATCATGGTATCTTAACCACATACCCTACTGACAGTTAAAAGCTAGTCCCTGAGTTCGGACCACCCGATGGATGGCTAGAATCTTGGAAGCCCTTCGAATACATTCTCCTTACAGCCCCACCATTTCGCCACTGATTGATATTTCCAACATGCTGGAGTGACTCGCCCTGGGCAAAAGCTTCCCCCTCCGGGCAAGATAAGTTCATGACCTTTGACATAGAGGGAGCCTACATCGTGCAATGAAGAGGTACACAGAGGTACAACCTTACGGTGGGACCGAAAGCTGAGCTTAAAAGATGGTTGTGCAAGGTGTTCCCTTGAAGGAAACGAAGCTACAAGTTAGGCCCGTATTCAGCAGCTCCACGGAGGGCAGTGTTTATGTTTGGAGGGGTACTCGCACAATTTCATCATGGGTTTTGTTATTGAAATTACAGCAGTGAAAAATTCGAGGCATATTTCAAATAGCAATACCTCCAGTGGAGCTCCAAGGGGAGGGTACTTGGGGCTCTAGAACCCCACTCCCGGTCCACCAAGGCTTGTC
Organism: Holothuria glaberrima; assembly: GCA_009936505.3. Lineage (NCBI taxonomy): Eukaryota > Metazoa > Echinodermata > Holothuroidea > Aspidochirotida > Holothuriidae > Holothuria > Holothuria glaberrima. The sequence continues at coordinate 2,508 of WURT03353499.1, read as the reverse complement.
AGTAAACTGATAAAATTGCTCAAAATATTATACATAGTCAGCTGGAGTGTGTGTGTGTGGGGGGGGGGGGGAGAGGTTGTTATTTAGGACGAAGTAAGGCCTGATAAGTGCCATAAGTGGCGATCTAGGTGCTTTGTGAGCTGTGCGGCGCCAAATGATGTCCTCGTGAATGTTTGCCTATGCAGCAGGCTGTACGGCTTATTCCTTGTTCAGTCATATCGCTTGCTGTGCAAGCCTTCAACTAAAGATGGGTTGAGTAGACAGAGTCCGTTCCGCGGGAACTTGGATTGTGGTTGGTGTCACAAAGGGTGAGATTCCAATACCTTACCAACCCAACAAAAATGTTGGGTTCATAACTGATGCCCATTTTCCTGCCCGTCCGCTTAAGGCTATGCGTGTGAATGCAAGATGAAGGAAGTCAACAGATTGCCAATGTACGAAAGAGAAATAACGAGACGTAACCCGGGCCGCAGATAGTGAAGAAAACAGTCGCTGATTGGACCTGAACGTATATAAAATTAAAATTCTTGCCAAATGACTAACACCGTGTCGTGTTGCTAACACAAATTTACATGATTGCTTATGCAGTACGAGTAAAGTTTCATTTTACTATAAGATCTTCAGCCCTTATAACTCCATGCTTCATAGAGGAAACAAGAACGAAACGTGGTTGTGATTTCGTTAGGCATAATAAAAGCAAATAGATTTACAGAAGAAGTTATCTTTGGCGTTCTGTCAACATGCGTGAACTAGTTTGATTGCTTTTGTTTGAATTTGGTATCTAAACATATTAATAGATTTTTACAAGTGCCGGACATTTAATCGACTTAGCCTAATTAGGTGATATGTAAGTAAATGCGTTGGACTGTAATAGCTGTGTCACAATTAAATTCGGACTTTGTCCGAAGTTACACTGTCATGGTCATTAACCGTGGTTGTCGGATTAAGACTATGAAGGAAGAGAATAGTACGAAATATGCACAAAGGCTGTAACCACAAATTGCTCTTTTACTTCATTAAATGTGGCAAACAGAGAGCCAGAAGACAGGGCTAAATTAATCTCTGAAAATACAGGGATTATAACTTTAGAAAGGTCATAACAGCCATATCGATTAGCCAAGACTGGAAATGCAGTAAATTACGCATGCAATATGTGAGGCCATTTTTCTCCACGGTTGTCAAAGGTCAACTGCATGAGGGGCAGGACTTTTGGTATGAAAAAGGTTAGAGAGTTATGTTGCGGGCAAATAGTAAATTTGACACCAACAGATTGTATGTTTCAAATGCATTAAAATAGGCCTAGCCACATTGTTTTGAACACTTTTGAAAGCATCGCAGCGTGTAAAAAATATGGCACAGTCGAATGAGAGATGTTCAAGTTTGAGGCCGTTGTTTTCCGCAGTTTCGCTCTTATATTTCCGATAATCTTCCCGTTTAACTTACATCATCTGTCAAGCGTAACAGAACAGTATCATATGAAGATTACTGTGCGCACCTGTTTCGCTTTAATTCATTCACGTTGTTGTTGACTGAGCTAGATAAAAGATTAATCACTGATCATCCTTATCATGCAAAGACGCTTTGCATAGCAGACATATTTACATATGTTGACCTAACACTACAATTTGAGTGCATGTCTGAACCTCTGACAAGCATACTGGCACGATTGGGTATGGTGCATGATCACCAGCAATGCATGGGCGGTCAGCCAGGACTATGCTTTGTATGGCCTTTCGCCCCCGGCCTGCCCTGCAAATGTCTGCAGTATACTAACGTTTGTTTCCGCCTCCATTAAGCTGTCCTCATGGAGGGACCGATGTAATATTGTATTTAGGGGAGAGGGGAAGCCTGCCGACGTCGTCCTGGCATCGGTAAAAGCGGAGGTTAAGGTGAGGGTTGAGGTCGACTTTGTTCGATTGCCAAGGTCGACGTTCGGCAGGCGGTGGGGTCCGTTTGTTTCGGTGCGGGCTGGCCGGGTGGTGGTTAACTTGTAAATATGGAATTGCCTGTAAATGATCTTTTGTAGTTGGCTTGGGTTCGGGGTGGTCGGGAGGGAGTTAGCATGTAGGTGTTGCACATGGTTTCCACAGAATTTTGTTTGCTGGAACATGTAAATGCGTCTGTAAGTGGTTCACATTTATGTAAATGGGTCTGTGAATGGTTCGCGGTTGTGTTTTTGTCCGGTCCGGTTTGGGTTCTCGTTTTGTTTGTCTTTGCCCGTTTCTATGCACGTAAAACCAGCAATGCATTAGTTGGCTATACGATGAGTGAAGGGAGCGATTTAAAGCCAGCGCTAGCCAGAATGAAAAGAACACGACTACTGGTGGTCATGAATTAATAACATTGATCCTCCTCTGGTTGCAAAGAGTAAGCAACTCCTATAGAGGTTCTTCACGTGACGTCACAAGTCAGCTGCTTATTCAATGTCAATAGCTCTGGCCGTCAAGTGGAGGCCTGCTACAAACTGTACGGTATAATGTGTGTGCGTACGTACACAGCCACCAATAT
>WURT03353389.1:0-23904 GCA_009936505.3 Holothuria glaberrima | reverse complement strand
GGCCGTGGCCGGCTCGACTTGAACCAATTGGTTGTAAACTGGGCCGTTAAACCTCATCTAACTAACTAACTAACAAACTCAGCTGGATCCTTAGTCACGTGGGTACGACAAAGCATGTAGCCCCTCACGTACCATCAGTCGTCAAAACGGTTTACCTGTTTTTGCTCTCAAGGAGAGCAAACTCACCAAGGGAACCCCGCTCCGCAAGATGTAGAGATTCGTTGTGTTAGTCTCTTCCATCGTTGCGTATTACATATAGTCTTATGGTTCAATAACTCCTTACCAAGAAATCTTTAGGTGGCCTACACAGTTGTCGGTAAATGTTGGCAATTTCATCACTAATAGTATAGTTGGTCTCTTGCATTTGTTGCAGAGTAGGCTACGTTTAGTGGGACATAGCCTGATAGTCGGAGGTTTGGCATATTTCATCGGACAGCCGGTTTAGATACAACAAATGCATCCTACAATTGTAGGGGGCAGCCACCTCAACAGTTGATTCGAAGAGCTCTCTATGCATGTAAATAGGTTCTCTTATCTGTTCTCACAAATTCTTTAATACGACCTTAAAATATACCACCGCAAAATATTTCAGCGCCATTTGTTGTCCTCATTGTACTTTACTACTGTACGTATGGCTTGCCTACGTACTGAGTTTCTTTTTTTAAATATCGGGAATTCCACCCTCAATCATAGTATGAGTAGCCTACAGTAAATAACTCAGGAAGCCTATCCGTAGGAAAGCAGGAAAGCCCAGGGTCCGATGTAATGTGTGTTATACCCGTTATAAAGAGCCGCCCTGATATGTTCACCTACATTTTGGTTCTCAATAAGGACAGTATTCTGTATATAACATGTGCATCTCTGAAAAGTTGAGCAGGCTTCGCTCACCGTTCAACTCCACGAGTCAGATTTTCCGATAAAAAACTAAATCAGCACCAAACTCGGTACATCATGCTTTATCTTGTACATTACATAGGCGGCGGCCTAATATGAAAGTCGTGTTTCTTGCTATGAAGTCATAATACAAATGTGTTTGGTCTACATTGGCTTGATGCTGTATGATAAGTGACCAAGTAAAGGGGCTATTGTCGTGAAAATTATTTAGCCTTCCACAAGAAGGGGAAGCTACACTCTAAAAAACTGCTGGGTAAACTTTCACTCAGGTTGGTTACGTATACCTCCTGCCAAACGGTTGGGTAAAAATTTCCCAGGTTGGTTACAAAAGTACCCATTCCTTGGTAAAATTTCATCCAACGATGGAAATTTTTGACCATCTAACCAGCCTGGGAAAAAGTTTACACAACAGTATTTAGAATGTAGCTCCCCGTCGCTCATATTCTAGCTCTATATCCTTTCCTAGCCTCCCCCCACACTGAGGGATTCCCCCTTCGGCGTTCACTGCTTCTAGTTTATCATCACATAGTGTCAGTGGGTCCCTTTTTCGTAAATAACCTGGATCCGAGCCTTTTAAGCAGTAGAAATAAAACATACCACTGCAGATTCTATTTCTACCAAGCCGCGCGCGCACCCATCGTTGGGTTACAGTATCATAGGTACTTCTTGTGGAAATGATGAGTTGGATTCTTTTTTCAAAGCCCATGCGACCGGTCCCTTACCATCATTCATCTTCCCCCTCCCACACTGCTTCGTCAAATTGACCGGCTGGTAATCTGGTGAGTTAAATGATTACAAAAAAAGAAATGCTAAATTTTTCTAGTCATTTTAGATCGCATCCAGTGACACTTGGAGATACTTAAATGCTTTAAATATCCAAGTTTTGTGAATACCCCAGAGCCCTCGGGCATTGCCATCTGGTAATCCTGCGGGGCGTTTATACTGGGGGTACCACAAGGAGTGCTAAAACGTGCCGTCGAGACATTTAGCTGAAGTCTTTTCAACCTGACACCCTCATAAAAATACTGCTAGGTACCTTCTATATTTCAACTAATCTCGAATGCAGATTGCCGCACGCTTAATTTTTTCCACCAGGTTATGGGCAAATTCAAATTTTCAGGAATTTTGAAAATTGTCTCAAAATAGTGGTTAGGGTAAGAACATGGGTTAGGGTTACGAATTCTGGGGATATTTGGCATGTCCTTTCATAACCCGGAGTCAGAATTACCACAAAATGTAGAGAAACTGGCATTTCGGGAGTAAGGGGCGTGCCCAGTTTCCAAGAAGTTGATTGGTCCATTGCCATGATTGGCTCATGACCAGGTGGGAAAAATAATTGCACTTGCCGCAATGCATAACAAAGGCAAGTTTCATAAAATGTTTGTTTTATGTTAGTTGAGGGTGTGGTTTCTTTTAAAGTGCACTATTTCATCAAACAATTAACTCGCTTATGCGCACGTGTAAATTGTGAAATATCACACAAAACTAATTTCGTGTTTGTTATTGAAGCATCTCAGACAGTAGTTTCGCAATAAGATCAAACTTGAGTAGCACCTTGGAAGTAGCATGTTATCTGATACCTAAACGAAGACTGCCTCCATTCACTGGGGTACGCAGGGGAGGGGGAGGGGGAATTGGGTCATGGCCCCCTCACGGATGCCAATTTTTTTTTAGATCCTAAAAATACGTAATTTTCTAACACAAATTTTACTTTAAAAGGTAGCATGTGTAGCACCAGAGCACCTAAGGACACCTAATTTTTCAAAAATTTCCAAAGGGGAGGGGGACACCCCTCACTTTACACCCGTCCCTTCTGCCGGCGATCACACACCATACTGCATGCCCCCCTTTATTACTGCAAAGAAAATTACTTTATCAGTGCCCCAAACATCTGCCCGAAAAATAGGTTTCCCTCAACTTTGGGAGAGCATCCTTCAATACCACTGGCGTAGCCAGAATTTTTGTTTGGAGGGGGCTAACTGCAGGGCCTGATCCCCGGCCTAGAAGAGGGTTCTAAGGGGAGGAGGTGTCCCCTCCCCTTTGAGAAATTTTTGAATATGATGCTATCTGGTGCAACATTTACGCATCATTAAGTTGAAGTCAATTTTTTTGTTCCATTTCAAAAATTATAAAAAAGATTTTTTCAGAATTCGATTGGAGTTGGGGGCATGACCCCAATGTTCAATACTCTTCAGTCTGTATAGGTCTATCGTTGGACTGACCCATGCTGACCAGAATTCTTACTGCCAGCCTGTGACCTAATACGGTAATGACATTCCTGCCTCGGACAGTTGGACTAGGCTACTACCGTCTGTCGTCAAAACCGATGATGTGAAAACAGCGTCTTTGGGGAGCGAAACTAACGGTCACAACCCCCCCCCCCCCACTGATATGATAATCAGGAACATAGCCAGGGGGGGCAAGAAAGGGGGAATTTCTGCCCACACCGTTGAGACCCTAGGATGTTTTGGAAATATTCATTTGTTTTGTAATTAAACATGCTAAAGCAGTATTAAGGCTTTCGGCGCTCAAAGATTCAAACTTCGCTATTACAGGATGAGTTACAGCTGATTCTGTTAAACCCTAGATCAATGCTGGATTCAAAAATGAATTCAATAATTTATTTTCTTGTTATAAAAGCTGTGCATTTTGAAGTTGCCAAACTGGTGGAACTGTGAGTGATTTAGTATCAACTGACTTGCTGGGCTGTCAGTACATTTGGAAATATTTTGCCGGTGCATTTTAGTCATTATTTCTCCGTGCCCCGTCTCTGATCACCTTAGCATCTCTATTGGAGATCGAAACCTGCTATCACCTAATGCAATTTTGTAATAGGACAATACTGATACAATTCAGCTTCTCTAATGAAGATCGAAACCTGCTCTCATCTATTGCTATTTTGTAATAGGACAATACTGATACAATTCAGCTTCTCTACTGAAGATCAAAACCTGCTCTCATCTATTGCTATTTTGTAATAGGACAATACTGACACAAGCCATGTACTCAGCTTGTTTAACTTTCTCCCTGATGTAGCATAAGGAAAACTATGCTAAAGACTCCACCGTTTTATGTTGTTCTTTATTTGCACGGGGAAGCAATTCGCCAAAGCTTATAATGTTCAAGCCTTTTACCCAGGAAGCGACGCAGAATCTCACCAGGAAGTGAGGCAGTGAACGTAAATAGAGGAGACGTCACGCTATGATAGTGAATAGAGATGAACTAATTCTATGACCGCAAAGAGAGATAACGTCATACTATGATGGTGCGTAAACATAAGACCATGCTGTGGTAGTGGATACAGGTTCAGTCACACTGTGATGGTGGATAGAAATGAAGTCGTACCATAGAAGTAAATAGAGGTAAAGCCAAACATGGATAGTGAATAGAGATAAGGTCAAACTATGATAGTGAATAGAGGCAAAGTCTTGTCATGTAAAAGTGAATACAGTTAAAGACATACTATGACAGTGCATAGAGGTAGCGTCATACGACAACAGTCCATGACGCTGCCTTTCCTCACTGCTGGATGTAAACCCTCTCTATACTGCGTCATAGAAAATACCTTAAATGGAATGGATAGTCATATCGCATACTGTATCTGCATACTGATAATTCTTTGATGAGAAATATAAAAGAATCTACATTAAGAGGCACAATCATCCGTCCCAACATTACTTTGAAATATTAGGTCAACCAATCAAATCACGTCCTATTTCCATTACAAGATAACCTTTCGTGTTTTTATTTTTTACACCACCCACTATTCCATATCAAACAAGTAACGGATAGGTTATCTTGAATACACTTAAATAAATAACACGTGACTGAGAAGAATCACATAGTTTTTCGTATCGTATTTTGAAAGAGTACCTATTAGGTGACTGATGCGTAGATGACGTGAAATTTGGGAGGACTGAAGGTGATGGAGACCATTACAGAATTTCTGTCGGGGAAAATGAAAACTTAAGTTAGCTGATCTAGGGTAACGGGTGATGGTAGATGCACTAGAGAGTTTCCACTAGATAGTGGCAACTCCCAGGGAGTTGCAACTAGATAGTCACGTGGCAACACCCTAGATTTATTTTACTTCTAGCTTACAATATGCACAGCAATGCAAAGGTTACGCGTAGATGACATAGTTCACCAACTGTTTCTATTTTTCATTCTAAGTAGCTGTTGAAGGGTAAGTGATGAAAAAGGTTCAAGCCTTACGAGCAGGATAAAGGTAAAGAAGGAATTTCTTTAAAGAAAGATTAACAACTTTGGTTTCTGAAGTCTTTTTTCATTCTCTGTACCCCAAATCGCAAATATCCTTTTTTAGAATATTAACTACATCACTAGAAATACACTTTAAAGCTTACCCAATAGCCCTAATATGTGGCCACGATGGAGGTGACATACCATTCCTCGGGACCCATCTTCGAGGACAGCGGTCTGGAATGCTCATCCCTTTATCAGCTCAGGAACAGCTTCACATATTCATGTGTGAATTAAGTTACCGGTCTGTAGTGGTATCCACATATGTTATGAAGCGAAATCTTATAAGCTGGCTCACGCTGCCCTACAGCAGAAATACTTTGTAAGAAATATACTTTGCAGATTTAAACCTGAAAGTTTCCCCAAATGAAGTTACAAACCCGAAGGATCTCAACAAAAAGTCAGTGGACGGCTCTAGCTCACATGCAGCTTTTCGTGAACGACTTCGATGGTAGTACAACTATGTCCGTCCACCAACTTTTTTCTAAAGTCCCTTCGGCTATATTTCGGTGGGCAAAACCAAACGTTACCCGGATGAGGTACTGCCCCCAAAGGAACAACGTTCCCTGACGGGACACCATGACTGTACGTGGCCTAATTTCCATTACCCCGCAAAGCGGACTCTGTTTGCTCAGCTCCTCAGCTTCCCAAACCACCGTCCGCCAAAGCGAAGAGGACTCGTCCAAGTTTAGACGCAAACTTCATTACCATAATATGACATATTCATGTACTCTCTCATTATTCATGCTATTGTTTTTGAGTGAGTGTGTGCACTCCTGTAGTCATAAACTGAATTCCTAGACTGAAACCTGAGAAGTCCTATCATTACTGTGTTGCATAACCACCTATGCAGTGGCTACTACCAGGGAGTGAGTATTAGGCTACAAAGCCATACCAACTCTGTGGGTGGCATAGGCTACTGCATGATGTAAACGGGACCAGATGTTGCCTTCTTGTGAATATTCACTAACATTCAACCAGTCTCGAGGCCACATATTTCTATGAATATCCAAAGGAATTTGTTTGGTGTTCACTTTGGCAGACTGTGGGCCCGGGATATGACTGAACAAGGAATATGCCGTACAGTCTGCTACGTAGGCAAACTTTCAATCATCAAACCCTTACATCGTACGTGGTGCCGTTCCAGACTGGCCGAAAAGAACAGCGCATAACTGAGAGTTATAAGGGGTTCTCAGTTTTGCGATTTCGTTTATTTTTTCAAGTGTAATACACTTGCTTATTGAATGAAGAATGGACAAAAAATTGGTGTAGGCATCAAAAGAAAAAACAAAAACGAAACCAGATGAAACCGAAAGCTTCTCTAGTCTGGTCCTGTCCAGAGGTTTTCGTTTAAAAATAAGGTATCCAGTCGAAACGTCCCATTACCAAAACGTCCCCGCTTTTTTGCTATCAAATTATCTCCGATTTTTAGCAAAACACCCTTGTGATATTATATATGTGAGACAAAAAGGTCCCCGCATATGATACTTGAACACAATATTTTATTTAGCAACACTAATTGCAACTTAGAAACCGTGAGGGGAATAAGAATTGTATTTAGAAATAATCTCATGTGTTAAAAAAGTTCAAGTGTAATTGATTTGTAGCAGATACCAGTGTTTTGGTTGTTAAGATATTTTGATTGTTATTGATCGTTTAGGAAAGTTTGTTTCAGCACAGTTACACTGCGACATGAAGAAAAGTATACCTCGACGCTGTACTTTCTTTTTGCGCTAGGCTATACGCGCACCACACGCATTTAAAATATCGCCGGCATACTGTGAGTTGTTATTTGTACTTAATTTTCCTTGAAGAAACAGTAAAATAAACGACAAAAATAGAAACATTACAAGGAATGTGGATCTATCCACAAATATATCATAAAACTGTAAATGATTCAACCCGGGACGTTCTGGTGAGGGGACGTTTTGTCACGAGGACATTTTGACCAAAAGCGTGGACGTTTTGACACTGGGACGTTTTGACTAATAGCGTGGACGGCTTGGTACGGGGACGTTTTGGTAAAAGGACGTTTTAACGTGAAAGCAAAAATGGTATTAAACAAACCACCATGAAGCTATGTACATAAAAGTGCATCAAAAGGGCCCATAAAAGTCATAATACATAAGGAACAAATAAACAAAAGATATAGGGAAAATAGAAACTGTTTGGAGTACTTCCTAAACAAATGAATACTAAGAGAATTTTGTAATTTAGTATCAAGAGAATTCCAGAGGTGTATACCATAACTTCTCACATGAGAGTGAGCAAACATTGTCTGTGTGTGAAAGTGAAAGTTTGTATTAGATTATCTCTTCCCCTTGTATGATAGTTATGATGAGTGCTGTTTGGATAAAAAAAAAAAGAATTCAAATCATGGGGAGTTGGTCATTATAGTGTCTATATAGGAAGATACCTAACTGGTATTTTTTGTAATTCGTAGTAGTAAAATTAGTAAAAATATTAAGGTTATAAAAATGCAATGATAATATTGATAAGGGCAAGAACTGACTTTGTGGCTTCAACAACTTATTTAAGTCTCTGTACCAGACCTTCTAAACGCTAAGTACAAAAGAGCCAATATGTTGCAGGAGTCTTCTAAAATTCTTGGTATCTAAGAAATAGTTGAAATTAGAATTAAATGTTAGCTATTGGAAGTCAGCTTAAGCAATGTTCTATGGGAATGGAAGGATCTTAATGAACGCACGTCATATCATGGAATCCGATCACGTCCATCAACATAAACGTATAGGAAGTCATTTCACATTGATGGATGGTACTGGCAATGAAAACGTTTTCCTGCTTGGCAACATCTATGACATAAATTTTTGACTGGACATTCCATGTTCTCAAAAATTACTTTGCCATACTGGACCAAAGCCAACCTCAGCCACTAGAAAGCTTGGCATTGTCAACGACCGAGGTTGCTAGAAATCGTACTCTAAAGTACTGACTTGTCAGTACAAATTTCTTTTACCATACCTGGTTTAGTAATGAGAGAGAGAGTTTGGCATCCCAGAAAGTTTGGATGCAGGATAGCAAAAAGCGTCTAAGGATGGCTCTGGGCCGCACCCCACCAAACAAAATATTGTCCACTTCAGGACAAATCTATGTCATTACTGTTTGTCATCTGGGCAAAATTTCATTACACGCACATACACACAATTGTGTATCATATTCTCATGGAAAATTACAGTGTCAAACACAAATAATAATATCTACTGCAGTGGCAAAAAGGGCAAACTTGAATATCTCTGGACTAGGAATGAAACGGGCTTATTGAGTTGGTTCACGAACTTCATGATTCTTTGTTACACCTGTTGAATTTTAATCACATCCTGATGGTAAACAAATAAACTAAGAGTTTCTGCACACCTAACACACAACTGAAATTTCAATGATAGGGTAATTAACGATTAAAATCATTTATTACAGATTCGTGACCAGACACTTTTTTCCTTTAGGTATTAATCATACGAAATCCTGTTCAAAGACAACCAAATAGTGAAGCTTAAAGTAACTTGATTGACAGGCTTGCAACTGCTCCTACGCACAGCCGTTGTGATCAAGGCTTCAGTTCTATAAATGTTGTACATTCAAAAAAGGCAGGTCTATCAAGGGCTTGGACAAGCACGCAAACTACGAGCTGTTAAGCTGGTAAAAACTTCATTATTTTATGCTTTCGATAACTATAGGAAGTGCAACATGACTAATGAGGCTAATTTTCATGATAGACTTCCTTCAAACTTGTCACAAAATAATCGATATCAACTTAATGAACCCCTTTAAAGAAACTGTACTATTTTACTAAAATATAGAGATGCACATACACTTTTCTTCCATCTTTATCGTGCAAGCCAAACTCACTATCTGTTTTTATACTAAAATGACTAACAGAAACTGTTATGGTTTCATTAATACAATGTGGTGCACCAATAGAGAAAAGGAACTATGCAAACAGAAATGTATTGACACTTTCATTCATAAAGAGATCTTAAATCTATAACTACCGAAGTCTGTATTATGCAGATTGAAAAAATAGGAAGTCTATACTTCTTACAGCTTATTGAGTTACTAAGATTAATATCAAAACGTTTCGTACATGTGGCTAAAAGCTTGGCTCTTCTCCATGCGGTTGTTTAAGTATGGCAAATAATCTTCTCTGCAGCTGTACACCTGAAAGTATTCCAAATAGGAGTAACGATCCTGAAAAAACACGTGACTTAACAAGAGGCCATGTAAACAAACAAATCACCCCATACAACACTGTGTAAAGTAGCATTGAGAGATATTTCATTCATTATTTGATATAATAGTTTTATTGTCATGTCTACGATTCCAGTAAAATATATTCCACAAAAGAAATAAAATTTTGCTTTTGTCTTCAAAAAGGTTTCAGTCTGGTAAATTGTATCATAAAACAATCACGTAGTTAGGTAATAACTAATAACTCAGGCCCAGTTTATTGTGGGAATTTACCTACGGACGACTTTTCATCATTGACTAACAAAGGAAGTTTCACTTACGTTTATATCTAAACTGTACGAAATAATTTTTTACCCTGACCTACGAATATTACCAAAATTTGATCTGTGTCTGATAAGATAAACTATATTATATTTTAATGCAGACAGGAAACAATTTCCTAATCCAGTTTTGCTTTAATTTTCACCGGACGAGTTCGTGAGACATCAGGCTGCACTCCACAACCCACTATTGGGCCGATGGCTGTCTGTTGAGAAATCCAGTATCATGGGAGTAGAGTATTTTCCCGCAGGTGTGTTTTTATATAGTCTCTTCATCTCTTCATGAATTTGCCCAATGAAAATCGGAATACTTTTTTACATATCAACCGTATTTTTTGACAGATATTTTGATTGTTAATTGCACCAATAAGCTGACATATGGGATGACTTGTCTATCAAAGAAACTAAAGCAGATGGGTGGTTTCAACAATGCCAATTTGATTTCCCTGTATGTTTTGTTTTGAAAGCTGCTAACTTTAAAGTTTTAACATCTAACAGTAATGGAAATTTTTAATAAGAAGGGATGCTGTACATAATTCAATATTTTATGTCCAAAAAGCTATATTATGAAAGGACATTTGCTCAGTAAAACCATTTCTGCGACAATGTATAGCTTCTATACCTAAAACAAAGTGGTTTCGCCTAGTCAGCACTCCAGTGCACTTGGCCGCCCATATTATTTTTCATCGGCCTACATCCAACACGTATAGTCTATATGACATGTTGGTGCATGTACCGGTAGTCCATTTTGATATTACAGTGTTGGAATAAACTCCCAGTTATGTGTTGGGTTATTCTTGTACAACTCATTGTATTGGTTCTATATCTGTTGATGTTTTTTGGGACACTTCTCTGGAACTACTTAGACGACCTCAGAAAATGATCCATTTGCGCAGCATTTAATATATGCTTGTATTGACACGGTTGGTGCAAGGGAGGCTGTAAGGAGAGGGAGAAGCCAGCCTTTCCACCAAACAACCATAATGTCGACCCAAACATGGTAGAGGTGGATATGTTGTCTAATCAGTGTTACAGAGTGCTTTTACTACGGGGTCTTGACCAGTGTGTCTCAACTTGGGGATTTCGCCCAAGGGAGATTAAAGACTCACGCGGGCCCGTAGCCACGGCGGGGGGGGGGGCATTTCGGGGCAATGCCCCCCAAAATATTTCTGCCGAGAGATGAAAATTGAAACTGCATAATAATTAATGTTGTGGAATCTTTTATGCCCCCCAATCACAACACTTGCCCCCAATCACAACATTTGCCCCCTAAAAATGTGAAGCTGACTACGGGCCCGCACTCACGGGAATTAGTATTCCAGTTAGCAATAAAGGGCAGGCAAAAGGGGCTGCAGCTTGTCATCAATGGGGGAGGGGGTAAAAAGCTCAAAATGGATGCGAAGAACTCAAACGGTGGAGTAGCACTTGTCTAGACGCACATAGCTTTTAACGAAACAGAGGATAGGGGTTGGCTATATGAATTTGTCAAGAGGCAGTGCAGTTGAAAAGCAATTATCTTCTCCAAAGTCTGGTACTTGAGTATATCTTTGTTTTTTGATATTTTTTGAAGGTTAAAATATCCCTTTTTGTAAATTAGCAAGCACCCACCCCGTTTCAAGATGAAAAAAGGATGAACAAAACATTGGTCATAAACGTGGAACACATTACTTACTCATAGCCGGATTAACCAGTAATCGAGGCAACCTGTAGGTTACTTCCCCCCTCCCTGATAATTTTGCTTTTAGGGGTCCCCCGAAAATTTCCCTTCACGCTCATATTAATACACAACTGACCAGAAAGGGGCCTTATCACGCAATAGGTTACAGCCCCCAAGGTAAATCCGGCTATGTACTTGACTAGTTTCAAGTTCACTTTAGGTAAAACTGTAGGCACTTCAGCTCCTAATATGCAGGGACGTCTGTGACGTCACAATAGGTTTGCAACAAACATTCCGATGAAAACAAGTACAGCCCGTAGACACAGCAAACATAATGACAGGGGTGGAGCCAGGATTTACAAGACAGGGGACCAAGTTTCCAGACCTGGGGCCAGCAACTCAAAGCCCCGACAAAGGCGATGAGTTGACAAAGGGACGAGGAAAACAAAATTGAAGAAACTGGAAATTTGGGAGTTTTATTAAAGAAAGTTGGAAAAATTCGGATATTTATAGAAGAAAATTTGGTACGAAAATTGAAATTTGGGTCATTACTGAAGAATATGCCTATCCTAAATCAAGCAGATCTTCGGGGCGACTGAAGGTCATTGCGATTACATATTTTGTCGTACGGATTAAGGCTCCCAGACGAAAGTGGACAATTTTCCCGACGGGAGGGGGAAGCCTTCCCCGACGAGGGACCATGGACCCTGCCTCCCACCGGGGCCATCCTTGCACAATAATCTTGCTGAGTTTGTTTCCATCTGCAACATGACCTTTGACTAAATGCCTGTATGACCACCTTTACCCATTGATCTGTTGATCAAGAGCCGCTAATAGAAACTGTGGGTAAAATGTCTCCAAAGTACTTTAATTAAAGAAATTAAAAGAAATTAATAGTAAAGATGGGGTTGGACTAATCTATCAGTGCACAGCATCGGATAATTTTTCATATCTTTTTAAACCCGCAGAAAAAAAAATACACAATTTTCCTGAAGGTACAAGTCACATCCAATTCAAACAGAAACCCTTTTGCCCTCAAGAAATAGTGATGATGATTAAATTACTCAAGACAGTACCATACTACTTTTCCATCACTGAAATATCTTTTTTTATGAATTTTATTTGACTATTCTTACGGTACTCATCGCTATCGCAATTGGTGACCTATAATCAAATCAAAATGCGGTGTAATAGCTTCACCGAAAGACAAATATATCGCCTTAAGCTCTTGCTTTCGAGATTGTCCTACCTCTGAAAACGTACAGTTTGCTCCATATGCGTGTGAAGCTGTTCTTAGCTAGTTAGGGGAGAGCTGCTGGAGGGGGGGGGGTAGAACAAGTCAGGCCATCGTCCTGGTTCAAGGGTCTAAGGAGGAGGGTGTCCACTCACTTTGGAAAAAATGGTGAATATTTGAGAGTCTTTAGATGCCATTTGATACTGCATTATGTGAAGTCTTTTATTTAAAAATTGATACATTATTGAAAAAGTTTTAAAAATTTCACCGGGATAAAAATTTAGGCGTTTGGGCGGTGAACGGAAGCTTACTTTATCTTTCCATGGCTTTTGCCTTCGAAAGCTTCAGCCCCAGATTCATCCCCTCCTCATATATTTTGCTCCTGGAAGCATATCACCTGCAGAACGGCGCATTGCACCGAAGTGCGCCTTTCTACACGGTATTGTGCCCCCTGTGGGCTGGGGGTTGTAGAATATGCCCGGTTCTCCCAGCCTGTCGTAAGAGGCGACTAAAGGGACGGACTTTTATCGTGTTTGAAAGGTATTTGAAACCGCACTTGAACTTGAGCCGTATTTGAAACCGTATTTGAACTTTACTTTTTTATCGAGTTGACACTATATAACACATTCGTGTTGGTGCATCGTTAAATCTTATACAACTAACTACACGGCATTGCATTGTATTGGATTGCATTACATTTTGCTTTACACAGCATTTCATAGTATTTTATTTTATTGCTTTGCATTCTTTTGTAAAGAACCGTTGCACCTGTTGCACGTTTTTAATAGCAACGTGAAAAAGCCGCCATGTTTAAAGGATTAAGCAAGCGCAGAAGAACACAAATGACAAATCCTTCACATTAGGGCAATAGTGCTACTGCTAAGGGCACATCATAAAGTGCTTTCGCGCTATAATATAAGGAGATTTTACCGTGTCGTGCAAGTATTAAAATATTATGTTACTATATGTATCTATTCCCTATTTGATTTTAAGATTTCAATATCCAAGACTTGTCACCTCAATATTTTAGCGTAAAATGTCTAGATTTTACAAAACAGGATCTCAACATTTTAATATTTCCACCGACAGACATTTGAGATAGTGACATCCAAGATGTTAACAACTAATTATTTTACCATTAAATACTTCAGTGTTAAGTTGCGTGATTTAAATATGGAAATGTTATGGCAGAAGATTTTAAAATATTGAAAAGAGAAATCTAAGGTCCTCAACATTTTAAGGATGAATATTTAGACAGAAACTGTAAACAGCTTAATATTTTAACACCTGAGAGGTATATGTTAAGGTATTAACATGCGAGGTCCTAATATCTCAAAATTTTAGAGTAAAAATTAATTGTTTTATTTCGTCATCTCATTATTTTAATATCGATAAAGAGATAATGAGATCATGCAATTGATTATTTAAATATTTTATATCAATATATTTACATCTAAACATCTGAGATGCCAATATCTCAGTACATTATACTGTCACGAAGTGTAGAGTTTGAGATCCCTTAATCAATATCTAAATATTATTCTCTAGAATAATGAGATTTCAAGATGTTGGACTCAAATCAAACTCCCTCTGTCACGATATCAAGATACTGAGATCCAGGAATTTAATATTTAAACTTTCCTTAGACAGAATATTTAAATATTAGGCTGATATCTCTGGGATGCCAAAATCCCAATATCTTATTGTCACGATATGTTGATCTTGAGATCGTTTTACTTAATATCTAACCATTTTACGGTAAAATGTTGAGATTTCAAGATCCCGGATGTCAACATCTCAGTATCTACCAATAATATAAAGATACCGATATCCTGTAATTTATTATCTCGACATTTTCCTCTAAAATATTCAGATAACAAGATCTCGGATGTCACTATCGCAACATTTTCAGAAAAGATAATAAGGTATGGAGATACTGTCATTTAATATTTATCGATTTAACACTACAGTATTGATGTAACAAGATTTTGGATGTCAATATATCAATACTTGCAGTAAATTTGCTTAGGCTTGATACTGAGATCCTTTAATATGATATGTTAATATTTTTCGCTTAACTTATGTTAACAACTCATTACCCCACGGAGAAAACTTCAGATAGTCACTTTAGACTGTGCATTGCACTATACTGTATTGTAATACGTTCCCTTTTCTTATCTATTATTATACTTCATGCTGTATTGCATGACATTGTTGAGTGTTATGTTGTACTGCTATGCGTGATTAACTATGCATTGCCTTTAGCTGTAAAGTATCTTATCGTATCGTATGAAATTTTTATTATGTTAGCCTATATACGTTGTATTGTGCTGCATTACAAGTTTGGAATCACATTACCATGTTTTTGTCGAAGTCTCTTAACTCTGCTCATCACGAAGCCCCCCACAATGAAGGATTGTCATGGCGACACAGAATCCATGTCGTGAACTATTAATGCTTTAAGTATAGGTGTGAACTAATCGCAACCATCGGACCATGTATAAATAACATCTATTCTATTATTTAACTGCAAATTTAAAGGGCAAAACAGAGGGTGGGACGATGATGAAACGATCATATGTGTAGTTGACGAGATGCACTCAAAACTATCATGCCTTGATCAATGTACCCTCGGCAGTTTAAAGAAAAGAGCAAAACACCAGAAGACTAAAAATCTAGCTTCTAAACTACCAGACTGTATCTAGCACCGTGAAGAGTAGTTCACTGTATATTGTGATTTGTGAGAGAATATCAGTTGAGAGGTACTTCTTACAAATAACCCCGAGTTGACTCCGTAAGTTCGTGTCCATAATTGAGTGGGACACGGCAGTTGCAGGTTTTCGTAGATTGCAGATGATACTACATGGTCAACTCGTTCAAATGACCTTTTGTAGATAGGCAAAGCCTGGAAAACATTGTGTCTTAACTCAATAATAAATAACGAACGTTAAAAAAGTTTCCTTGTGACAGTAGCAGCATTATTTGGGCTGTAAAAATGGCTTGTCCCTTTATTTATTGACCTCATTTGACGTTTTTATCCGTGAGATTAAACCAAACTATCCGGTACAAAGGTTGCTGATCTATTGACTGTCCTTTCACATTTCCATGAACAAGAAAACCCGTGCTACAGCCAAACTCGCAGCATCATGGCAATTAGTTGAACTTCGACTGACTAGTTTACAAAAGGTTGCCCAAACGCCATAAGTTATAGCAAGTGGAAACGCTGGGTTTAGTGGTTCAGTGCTCCATATCAACGAGTGTTTTAATCTAGGACCAGCAACTTACTGTTTGCCGACTGAATACAATCTCCCTGCATGCAGCCATGTGACTAACGGTTTTAGCTATTTTGACCAATGGTCACTCATCCAGGAGAAACACATAGATACCGAAAGCACAGATTTGGAAAGGACCGTTCTTCCATTAAATAGCTAGAAAAGTCTGTTTAGAAGAATTAGACATAGGCTACCCACTGATCCTACAAGTGCTTTCGGTTGCAAGCTGGATACACTGAGTAATCTTTCTATGTAACAGGAAATGAGTTTTAGTCATTGCAGAATCTTGTACCATCAACATCTTGCCTGATAGAAAATATACTACAATGAAACCGATTATGACGGCGTGGGAGTCGTTTTACACACAGCCAGCAACTAAACAATCTTTAACATCACGCTGGCCGTGTCGCGTTTTATAACTATTGTATCATATGCTAGCCTACCATACATTAAAAAGTTTGAAGTTATTGATTTCTTTTTGGCAGTAATGCTTAGCTTTTCATTCCAAATGATGAGTACGTCACTGGTCATAACATTTGCAGCATTCTTTGACAAGCATACCAGTTCCTACGTCAATAATTGAAGGCAACGTGATTATCTTTTACCGACGACTGAAAACGACCATCGAGTGCAGGCCGTCAGCCCTGACTTAACCGTGTTGTTTACGTTGTGAGAGGAAAGTCTAATATATGCAGTACGATTAATTTCATCCACATTTGAACGATTGTGCACACTCCAAACCAGAAAATGCAAAGCACTGCAATTGCATAAATCGAGTAGAAGGTACCACTAAAGGATCGACAATTTACACTTCATAGTGCCTAGGAGTGAGGATATTTAGAAGTCCAAGCTTGAAATGATATTGACCGCTGCCGTGAGCAGACTAGCTGATTGGAAGATCGAAAGGCGACCGTGACTGTCGGACATCCAACAAAATTAATCAGGTTTCATGTACTGTCATTAGTACGGAAGCTACAAGGATGGAAAATTACACGGCAACCACGTCTATGCTACCAACCACGGAAGAACCATACGAATTTTCTAGTTATGGTCAAAGGCTTTTCGTCGCTGGAATCTTGTTCCTAGTTTTTATCTCTGGAGTCTTTGGCAATGGTCTCGTTATCTTTGCAGTTTTCTTGTCTCGACGTCTCCGGAATGCGACCAACATTTTTGTAGTAAATCTTGCTATAGCGGACCTTCTCGCATGCGCCTTTGTTCCAGCAACCATTATAGCCCTCTCAGCCCCGGAAAAATGGCCCTTTGACAGCCAGGTTTACTGCACGTCAGCAGCTTTAATTATTTATGTCACCATTGGAGTTAGCCTCTACACTCTTGCCGCAATTGCGCTGAACAGGTGTATTTTAATAACCCAATCGGTAGAGCGATACCAAAAGATATATGGGAAAAAGTACGTGTTAGTGGGTATGACCATATTTCTTTGGGTGCTGCCAGCCGCATTGGTGTGTATCCCCGTCAGTATGGGACTCAATAAACTCGGTTACAATGAAATATATCATTCATGCACTGACACTGTATCTGTGGAACAAGGAGATGATGCTGAAAAGATGTATGATCTGGTGTTAGCAGTAGGTTTGTTCCCTCTGCCTACGATCATACTGTTGGTCTCTTATTGGAAGATTTATAAACACGTTTTGACGCACTCTAAGAAATTACAAGCAAATCAAGAGGAGTCTGAAGTACTCTCCATGACAGCAGATTCCAACAAGCCAACGCCATTTGGTGACAAATCGTACAACTCTAATGGGTGAGTTAATTGGATTAATGTGCTCTTCTTGATAGCTTGGAGGAGGTTAACAAGATTAGTTTAGAAAAGTAAATCGGTAATAGGCAGATAGGAGGGTTGCTGGGAGGCACCGACCAACCAAAGGTGATTTGAATAATGACTTCATTAAGTTCCTTCTATAAAAACTTGTCTCGAGTAAATTTCAAAATATTCACAAAACTGAAATCAAAGTGACTCCAGTCACTTAATATCAAGTCTGGCTCCCTTTACATCATACTGTGACTTGTGACGACTCTTCTATCTGCTTACACTTTAACAGCACTTGGATCACGAGGGAACTGAACCAACATGTTGCATCAAATTTTAACACAATTTAGGTCAGATGTAGCCTTATTTGGGTTATTATTTGACCCAGTAATTTAAGTCTGTTCCCTCCTGACCCAATTTTGGATCAGATTGAATCAAGTGTTTTTACAGTGTGAAATGACAACCATACGTAGAAAGAATAGTGTTGAATTTTATTGACATAATCAGGGATGGACGATGGTAAAGGACCTAAAATGATGTCATTAACTGGACCTATATATGCAACCAGTCTTGACCAACCGTCAAGTTGAACATATACTTTATAGTTTATTAGTTAAGCAGTGGTAAAAGGGGTCAGGAAGGGTACAAAACAAACAAAAATAGTGAAAAGAACAGAAAACCATTATCAAAGTTAAGTCGTAGCAAGGGAGGATATTCCGACTCATTTGTTGTCATTGGAATATACATCGAAAGCTTTCTTCATCTTAGGCACACGGCGTCTTAACAGCTGTTTGTGGTTAACAATTTCATTGATTACCATGCAACGCTGGGATACATTCTAAAAAAACTTGGGTCACGGTGGAAATGAAGCAACACTTTGGGTCAAATGTTTACCCAATTTGGATCAAAATGAAGAGTTATTTGGGTCAACATTTGTCCCAATATTTTAAGTCAGTTTCCTACTGGCCCACTGTTGGGTCTAATTGAATCAACTGTTTTTACAGTATACTTAACTTGATATCTACTGACCTTCCTCTACATTAAAATGCACCGAGGGGCATAATGCCAACTAATTTATACATGTAGACTACATGGCCTTTTCTATATTCAAGGCACGCAAGGTATCGTCGCATGATGATGATCACTATAACAAGGTGAACTTCTTCCGTTTTACGGCTAAATTTCTCAATTCTTGCTGAAGGCTCCCAAATCTATTTAATAAGATCACCCATGCCGCAATATCCAAAGACGATGATGTGGACGACCTGGACAACCTGATCGATTAATAAAAGAAGAAAATATTCTGTTATTCAAATAAAATTATGCTTTGCATTGTACAGATGCAAACACTTCTGACCACGTAACGCCAAGTAGAATGGGATTTCGCAACACCAGTTTCAATCAAACACACTTTGCACAATTATTTCCACCAATACAATGTAACTGTGCATGCATAACAGAAAATCAAACATCAAGAGATAGACCTAAGAAGAAAATATATACTGTTACAATGTAGTTCTTGACTCAATACGAGACCAATTGAAAACTTGAGAAGGGATGACAGATAAAAATAAAGAGAAGATGGGTTTTGGATTTATCCTGCCTCCGAAAAAACTCAAGCAATGCAGATATTGCACAGAGGCTCAAAATGAAGATGACCCATAAGAATGCCACAAGAGGAGATGAAGTCGTTGGGTGTAAGGAAATTTGAATCCAAATTAATTTATTTTTCATATGGACCTTTGTGTCTCACTGAAAAATTGAATTAACTACTACTTAGTTGTAAGGAATATAATGGACAAAAAGAAGAAGCACTGTTAATCAAAGTTGGTTTCCTTGAGGCAAAGAACGATCAAAGAGATGATAAAACCAATGATCTTACCAGGGAGTTGTGAGGACTCCCTGATCTTACAATATTCAAATGAATTAGGTTGAGCATTAAGAACTTAGTTAGACGTGATAACTGCTGTTAAGGAAATTTACGAAATTCTTAACAAAATAAGTGAAGCGAAAAGCTATATCTTAACATCATCAAGTGGAAGTACTACCCCAAGGTAGTATTTCCATGCTTTCATCAAGAGGAAGGTTCAGGTTCATAAGCAGTGGTCTCAGACTTATTTTGAAACAATAGCTAAATGCCACACTTTTCTTCTTATTTCTCTTCCAAGTATCTTTCATGATATTTTAGGATATAGATATTGCATATTCAAGGTAAACCAAGCAGTCACTCCTCGTAAATTTTACAATTGAGTGAGAAAATACTGTCACATTATTCTCAAGAGCCATTCAGGAAATAGGATAGTCTACTTCACAATTCTTTATTGGGGTGACTGCATTCTCCCTTTAAGCCTAGTGTTACTGATACGAATTCTGAAATGTGAAGAAGTAATTTGCCTCGGAGGGATTTTGACTTGTTGCAGAATAGAAATTATTATTTCGAGTAAAATGGTATCTTTGGTCGCATTTGCCAGTTTAATTCAGTGTTTCGTGAATTGAAAGGACAGTCACAACCACAAGAAAATTCTCAACGGTCAGCAGCCCACAGGAAAACCAAGTTTCTCCCAAACTGGGGAAAAGTCATGAGACACACTGTAGACGCTTGCTAGCCTTACAAAAACAAGTTACGCAAGAACGAAAACCGCTTAATTACTTGCGTTTTTCTCCATAAACAGTGATGCACCACCGATTAGGACGAGGCTTTTTCGTAGCTATGACAATATACCTGCCGAACATATATTTCATTCCATTACAAAAGACCTCAAAATTTGCAAGGGGGTTCCAACCCATTCGCTGCTGCCAATGTATGCAAATAACGCATAGAATTGTAGGTAAAATGGACAACTTGTCGGCGACCATGACCAATTTTTCTCCGGATCGCGGGAAAACTAAATTTTCCCAAAGGGCGATATCTCCCGAACTAGTCAGAGCAGTGGACATATGGAAACAAAATATGCTGTTTAGCATCGTTGTTTTTTTGTATTCTTAGCACAGTTATACAAATGCCTCTAAAGCAGCACTAGGTTACCGTCATGTCATTACGGCTATTTAATTACTCTATCAACCTAGAGAATTTGTTCTTTCATTGCCACTTTTAATAAGGTAAGGGTGGGGTGACTTCTGAACAACTATTTGAACTGAATTCGTACTGTTGTACTGCTATTACCATATCCTATGCTATTTCAGTAAGGCGTTGAGTAAAGCATCGTTTCTTCATCGGAGGGTGGGGTAATCAAAGTATTGATTTCCAGATTTCAGTGGCTGGACCCCACTCGTTAAAAGTATAGTGGTCTGACGGGTGGAATAGCCTAATTCATTACAATTATTTGGAATCTTTGCACATGCATTATGAACAAAAATATACCTATCGTGGGACTTAATTTTTCACCCAGAGATATGCTAAATCTTCAGAGCTTCCGGGGGCTTCGCCCTGGACCCCCACGGGACTTTGCCACTGGACCCCACCAGGGGCCCTAAGAAGGGGCCCCTAGACCCCACCCGCCAGAGCTCGCGCTTCGCGCTCAATTTCGCGCTATGCGCGAAATTTTTTTGCTCCTCAACATTTTCTTTTGCCCTCCATTTTCCCCCCTTTTAAAATCCCGGTGCCGCCACTGCAGTCAGACCAATTAACCAACCTTTTCTACGATATCTTAAAATGACTTTGAGTAACACTGTATCTTTGAAATCCACTACTGCACTGAGTCGCTTCTTTTATGCGCATATCCCTAATGATCAGTTATAAAGGACGGAAGAACATTTAAATTCCAGGAAGGTGATATTAGCCTTACTGCATACACACCGTCGAGATAAAAATATCTGCGTCTGTCAGGAAATGAACGTCTGTTGGAGAGAAATTATTCATGACAAGATATTAGAAACAGAAATATCTCAATTTCAGGAGAGAATAGTAAATTTTCTGGTCTTAGATATAAGAGACTAGATGTCTGTCACAGTGCGTATCATAGGCGTATGTGACTCCTTTTCAGAGAGAGGGTAAACAATATTGGTTGAAATTTTGCTGCAAAAATGTTACAAGTGTTCTTAAACAATAGCATATATTTTGCCCTAAAGTATCAGTTATTCTGGGTAAACAGGTAGCAGACATGCAAAAAGTACGCATAATGTAAATGTTTGAGAACCAAAATTACTATTACCTAAATACATCTTTACATGTTTCTCTGGATATATCTTACCACTGGAAGCAATCCCGTTCCATCAATACATTGTTTTGCTACTGGGGAGGGGCTGAAAACAGGGCCTGGTAGGCCTATGGGTGTGTGTATTGCTCCTGAGAGCTTATTGGAAGTGCCAAGTCTCTTGTCCCAGACAGTTGGAATCCTCCCAAATAGGATATATTTTCTTATAGTCTGTAATTCAATTTAAAAGGGAAGAGAAATGTAGTCTGTCTACTGCACCTTCCATTTGAAAGGCTTCAAACGTCTGTACTTATTTTGAATTGCCCAAGGCCATATTCTGTGCGTGAGTGGTCTGTTCCGCATTAGAATACCCTGCATCCTTTTTAATGATCTGCACGAGTCATTATTGACCAATCGGAATGAAGCTATTGTTAAATTTATGTCAATCATAATGAGTCTTCAACTTTAAACAGAGAGGGTTCCTAGGTAAACCTGCATAACCCAAACCCCTAGGGTCTGGGTTATGCAGCTTTCTCTTTAAACGAGCTTATTGAGCTGATATCGATTATTTTGTGACAAGTTTGAAGGGAATCATTGAATGCCAATGCTTCCAATTAGCCTCATTGCTCATTTATTACTTCCTATAGTGACCAAAAATGTGAAAAAATGTAGTTTTTGTGGTCTTAAAAGCTTATAGTTCACCATGCTTGTCCAAGCCCTTGACAGCCGCCCACCCTCTCTTGAACATACAACACGTATATACATCTGAGGCCTTGATCACAACAGCTGTTGGTAATAGAAGTTGCAAGCCTGTCAATCCAGTTGGCATGAGTCCAGTGGCGTACGTAGAATATTTCTCAAGGAGGGGGGGGGGGAATGCAGTATGTTGTGTGATCGCCGGCCTGGGGACATGTCTAAGGGGAGGGAGTGTCTCCTCCCCTTTGAAAATTTTTGAAAATTAGGTGTCCTTAGATGCAAATCTAGTGCCACCTATGCTACCTTTTGAAGTAAAATTTGTGTTAAAAAATTACGTATTTTTAGGGTCTAAAAAAAAAATTTGCATCCGTGATGAAGGGGGCCATGGCTTAATGCCCCCATCCCCTGCGTACGCCACTGCACGAGCCTCCTTATTAGTTGCCTTTAAACTGGGCTTACATATTATTAGTACCTAGTGATAAAAAGTATCTGGTCACGAATTTGCAAGAAATAATTTTATTCATTAATTACCGTATCATTACCATTTTAGTTGTGTGTCAGATGTACAGAATCTCTTAGTTTGAATACTTACCATGAGTAGAACACAACAAGTGTGACCAGAAATCATGCATTTCATGAATAAACTCAATAAGCCCCTTTACGTTTTGTTCTCTGCTTGTCCTTTGAATGCACTCCACTTTAACCGATCAGATAAGTCTCGATTGCTTGTAAAAGAGGGAAGTCGAATTTGTATGTCTCACAAAGGGCCTTTTATTTAGTCTGCAGAACCACTCGAGCTCACATACTCAACCGCAATGGTGTACTGTTTACCATGAGCGCCGTCACGAAGTACTTCGAAGTTCCATGCTTGTATGACAGAAAAATATGCAAGAATACCGTATTTTATGTGTTTTCCATTATATACTTTACTCTCAAGTTTACCCTGTTGTCTACCAGCCGTTCTTGTAACTATTCCTGATAAATTACAAAACAAACAAAAAGACCGTAAAAGCGGTTTTTACAATCGTTGCAGGCCTACAGAGATGATAAAAAGCTAACCTCCAATCGATAGTCTGCTCGGGATTAATGTCATTATGTCCGAAAATCACCATGTCATAAAGAAACGTATACAGGGGGAGGGGGCTTTTTCCCGTGAGAGGCCATTTTGACAGTCATAACCATAGGCGTACCAGACGGGGGCAGGGGGCAGACTGCCCCCAGATTTTCTGAGGTAGAAAATTCGGGCAAAAAAATGACCAAAATTGGACACAGAATAGGTGAAATTTCGTCAGAGATGAAGAAAAAGTAAAAAGATTGCCCAAATTTTTTACTGAGTTCCCTAATTTTTGATCGAATTCCTGAAAAAAGTGCAAAAATTTTCGTTCGCTTCGCGCGCATGTAGTTATTTGCCAGTATCACCTCTATCAGACTTTCGGAAAGGCTCTGACATGCACAGTCCTA
>WURT03353279.1:13619-23904 GCA_009936505.3 Holothuria glaberrima | reverse complement strand
CTCCTTGAATTTCACAATTCACTAACAAAAATATTGTCACATGATCAAAATAGGCCATTCATGAACTAGAGTGACGGAGCACACTAATTCTGATTGGGGTGACTGCATTTTCCCTTTAATTTATTTCCACAAGAAAGTTTATATTCATTTGTGCAAAAGCTTAAGCACTTTAGAATTTGTCAAGTTTCAACTAAACAAAACTTTGAAGAGTCGTTCTTCGAGTCCATTGTCGATTGTCCTGAGAGATCCCTTCATGGGGAATTTATAGGGATGAGGTTGACCAGACTTAATTTTCAAATAGCAGATTTGACTATTAATTTGAAAGGTGGTAAAACTCTAAATGTTTTTTGATAAAAAATGCGAATCCAACCCACATTTCTAGATAGTTAAATGCTCCAATAATTCTGTAAGTTTCGGTATCCCACAGCTGCCCGTCTTTGCTCGGTCATAATTACGGATTCATGATGAACATGCACAGGCTATATAGTGTTTAAAATTGCCGGATGGACAAACTGCATTATAGAGTAAGATTCCATTACGATGTTTCTCTTTTATCTTGATTAAGAGACGTCAAGAAATTGCACTTTTTTTAAACATTTCCTACTTAGAGAGGATCCTCAAACCTCCACTGAGACGTTGCGCATTCTGCGTTAGCATGGAGTCGGGTTTCGCACTCAAAAATGAACCTCCTGTTTAGAAAACTCGAATCCACGTCTGCCGAACTGAAGGTGGCCCCCTAATTGACAATCACTGAGTACGGGCCATTCCCTGAAAAGGTTGAATAACCCCTATTTATGTGGTTTCTCTACACAAGTATAATATGTGGGTGCCCCTTCTGAAACTCAGTACTCGCGAACACACGGAGATAGTTTGGAAAAACATGAAAATGTAAGGCTTTGACGAAAGCGAAAGGTTCAATTGCAAGACACTTCGCGATCTGCAATTACAATGCCTCGTTGGTAAATTGCGCCATCGCTTTATGACTCTGATGAGTGTTTTCTTTTTTTTCTTTTTTTTTTCTTTTTTCTTTTTTCTTTTTTTTTCCTTTTTTTTCTTTTTTTCCTTTTTTTTTCCTTTTTTTTTCTTTTTTGAGGAGAAAAACAAGTCTCTTCTCCTGAGAGACAAACAGTCAGTTATGACAAACCAAATCCTTGGATATCAATAATGTGACGCACTTTTCGAAAACGATGCTTTGAATCATTTTCCCAGTCTTGACCTGAAAAATAAAAGACCATCCTTGATCCTCCTTTGTCACGTAACCCTAACCTATTTCATTAATCTTAATCATGATGTTGAAACAAAACTTTAATTTTGGGGGATAAGTTGTTTGTCATTATCTATCTGGCAAAATTAGCAGAATTGAAACCCCTGGTGAGATCCTCACTTACAAACTTATCAGACATTAATGTATGATCTGCTTTTACCAATGAAACTTTCTCCATCAGACAGTTAAATTGAAGGGTGGGATCCTACCCTGGAAAACATACCCGAATCAGGGTAACCCAGATGTCGAGGGTATGCTTTACTTCATCTGTTCATACCCACTACGACGGTGTCACAGAAGGTTAGGTACACTTTAGGTATTAGTTTCAGTGGACCTTAACATCGGCACGCCTCACCGAATCCAATAAAGTTAGTGTACCTAACCCTCTGTGACACCGTCGTCCCCTACCCTCGACGGGTATGAACAGACGACCAGAGCATGGAACAAACCAAAGAAGCATGCCCTCGACATTAGGGTTATCCTGACTAGACATAACCTATAAAGTTGAAGTTTGATCGTCGAGAGATTACTTACATTAAGACTGGTGTCACATCAGGGGACGTAGCTCCTTTATAGGGAGCCACCTCCCCCCCCCCCCAGTTCGAAGGTAACGAAAGCCGAGGAAATGTTTTGTAAAAAGTTATTCGTTGACAATACCAAAAATTTGAATTTGTAAAGTACTGCCATACCTCGGTATGACGGTAACCCTTTAGATTCGATAAGTTTCGGTTAACCTGGGACAATTCTAAGTACATAATTTATGCGAACATGTAGGAGCTATGTGTAACAGATATGTGCCTATTTCATGTAGCTAAGGTACTGCCAAGTATCACGCTGTGTGTCTCCGTTTGTTGGACATTTTCATCGTCAAACGTTCATTTTAGCAAAACTGCATTTAAGGTCTTGTTTAGCGGGTGTACCGCGCATGAGGTGTACCAGCCACAATGGCAATGAGAAATTCGTTGTCATCAAGTGAAAATGGATGGCCCAGTCAAATTTAATATTGATTTAAGTCTTGTTCTTAATAACAAGTCAGTAATTCATACAGTATTCGGCATTTGTTAATACTCAGTATGCTCCCACTTGAAACTTAATTTTGCAGGTAGCCTACATATCAAATTGCTATAGCGATTTGATACAGCAATGACAATTACAAGCGAGTTTAGTGAGGTTTCTACGCACATGGCTTTCAATCGTTTAACTGAAATACCTGTTTACAAATTTAATCAACGTCTTAATTTGTTCAAGGCTTTCTACAGCATTGATTTTATTCAATATAAAGTTTATTCTACATACCATGGTATGCCATAACAGTCCTGATAGTGTGTAAATTCTAATTTTATGATAGACCACCAAATAGGCATGGCAGTATAACATCGTGGGTACTGGGCCTATTTATACATATTTAAACAGTTACATGAAAGAGTATGGCATAAAAGGACACCCCTTCACTTTCACCAGGTCTTGAGTTGGCGATTGTCTCTAACACATTTACAAGTACATGGTTATAACGTTTCGAAGTAATAAATACCTAGCCAGGTCCTACAAAACCTTTTGACCCGATTCTCAAACATCCAATCCCTCACCTTCTTTGACTTGGGAGGGACGGAGTAAGATGATCCCCGCCACCAGTTATGAAAGTTTCAATTAGGACTATAAAATAATGTAAAGAGAAAATATTTCTATCATTTTCACTGGATGACACTGTAATCAAGTTTAATTCTCGTTTCAGCAAACTAAATAAAATACATGAGTAAGCTCCCAGGGCTAAACGATTGATAGACACAGGGATAAACCAATTGCATGATTTTGACGATGCTGTGGACAGTAAATTACAGCACGTCGTTAGTCTGTATGCGTTATTGAACGTCATAGAGTAGTAAGCTGTTCGAAGCTTGGGGAAAGGGTCATATGTCTTAAACCGCAATCCTGAATTTGAGGGTCATTAGATGCAAACTTATGCTATATTTTGTGAATTTTGGTAAATTTTTGGAAAACAGTTTAATGATTTCACAATATGGATTTATAAGGGGTTTAGTCTTTATTATAATCGGCGAAGTTTGACAGCGAGGAGGTATTTTGATGAACATTCCCCTTTCCACATATCCCCAAGCCTTTCGAGGAGTCCCGAATGCACTAGTGCCCCAGGATTGCAAGAATGGCTTGGAGGCTGAAAGGATCTCTGGGAAAATGGAAAATGATACTTCTTAGACAGAAATTGCACCAACTAATTAGCATACTTTGCTTGGGAGCACATGCAAAGACAAACTTACTGAGAGTTAACTGGAAACATTCATGGATGAAGTAACACAAGAGGTGCCTAACACAGTCCGCCATTTGTCCAATGTCTTAACAGCGTCAAAGGTCCAAAAGCCGTCAAAACTGATTCTTTTTCAGAACTTACTATGCCTTACTTATGACGTGGTAGTTAATTCCGTTGTAAGTACTTTTTGCCGTTATTTGTTCGTGAGTCATCAAAGTTAATTCATTTGTCTAACGCGCTTATGCCGAACAAAACTAGTTCCGTTTCCAAATGCGCATATGCCGTCTAGACTCTTTAAGCAGACAAAACTAACAGACCAGGGAGCTGCCATCCCGGAACAGACTTACCCATTTGTCTGTCTGTTGAAAGCGCCTAGGTTTAAATCTTACCCTATTGTCTAAAACTTTTATACCTTCTTAAGACCTTTAGGTGATTAATTTCATTCCGTCGAATGATTATCCGTATAAGTCCGAGTTAGATCCTTTTGACCAATCACAACCTTATGAGGGAATGTAATTTACATAATCTTTAATGTATCGTGTAATTGATTTGTAAACAACGGTTGGCGACAAACGCAGGCATGTACCCTGAGGCCCTAAGTCTCATTAGCATAAAGTGCAATGCATTCTTAGCCAATTAGGATGCATGTTCCAATGTCTTCATCATAAGATTGATTGAATAAATATCCTAGCAATATCGATTTTATGGTAGCATAAATAAGGGTAATGGAACTTGTCTACATGAATTGGAATATATGTCTACATTAATTGCAATATGTAGCTACACTAATTCGAATATCTCCATAAAGTTGAATTTATGTTCACATTAACTCGGTTTTATGGAGACATAAAATATAAGTATTGATTAGCTCAGAATTAATTCCAGCATAAAAATGAATTTATGTCAATATTAAATAGGAATTTATGTTATCAGCATTACTTATCAATTTTGTCCTAAATGATCAACTGTAACGGGAAAGTAAGGTAGACTTAATAATAATAAGAAGAAGAATTCAAACCTTGAAGAGTATTTGTTTTGGAACGTTAAGCTATCACAAATGTGGGAGAAGCTTATAGCTTAGGAATTACAACTTCATGCCGGGTGGCTAATTCAGCCATTTACACCAGATTTGGTTTCTTTTGAAAGTCCAGTTCAGGTGTGAAAACTGTTGATTGATCTTGGATGACAATTCTCCCTTACTTTGAACCTACTGGGGATCGAACCCCGGACCTTCCTGGTTGGAAGGCTTCATCGCTTCAAATGCCACCGCCTTGATCCACTTGGCCACAGCACAATATTTGGTAAGGAGGTTTTATGCGATTTTGAATAGATCTCTGGTAAATTGTTTTTATGTGCCTGAACAATTGTCAATGCTAAGCCTATGTCATCATATGGGACTAACGTGCACACTAAAACCACGTATGTATACATGTGGTGTGGATGGTATAAGGGCTTTCGTCACCGGGGCATTTGTGGCAAAAGAATTTTAACAACAAATCAGTTCTGATTGCGTAAGGACTTTCGACAACTTAATGAACTTTTACAACGAAATGGATTTTGATGGCATAAGGACTTTTGATGGCTCCATGGCCTAATGATAAAAATTATTACTAATTTTAAGATAAGAAAAAGGAAAAGACTGTCTCTTGCTGAAGTCTTCAAACACATCGCACCTTTTATTTAAATGTTACTTGGGTTTGACATCACAAGACAGGTTTTCCCGTTGGAGTTCCTCCAGACAATTTCCCTCCGACACTCCCCACCCTGGGAAACCCCCACCAGAATAATTCCCAACAAAGTCAACTTATCCTCAGACAACTTCCGCTACAAGGAAAATGTGGAATTATCCTGGGTGGGTGCTGGTCAGGTCGAAATTGTTGTCCCTGGGGACGGCGGGGGTTATTTAGGAGCCGTCTGCAATTCAAATGAATTTCAATGTCGAAAATTATAAAATGTGTTTTACGGAAAGAGGGTTCCCAGTTTGAAATAACTTCTGCAAACCATAGCCTGGATAATGATGGATAAAATTGGAGGAGGGGGGCATAGAGAGAGGGAAAAACAGGTAAGGGATGGGAAAGGGAATGATACTTTTCCTTCCAATGAAAAATAACCTAAACTGTTAAGCTTATAACTGTTCTGAAGATTCGTCGACAAAACCAAGCTCTGTGAACCCTTTACTTGAACATGTTTCATAACTTAAGGTACCTCGTTAATGTACTTTAACCCACTTATAAGTTCCACTTCAGGAAGCAGTGGAAGTTCTAGCCACTTGAGTAAAAAAGTGAATATAGTCACAACTTAAACAAAAATGCAGCTGACCGTAAACTAAAAAATTTAGACATGTTCAATTTCCTTGAAGCTATACCAAAATTTAAGCAAACACTTCTTTTTTCTTCAAAAAATGACAAGTTTCAAGGATGTAACAATCTAAAATCCCTCATTTTATTCTACAACTAAAACGTTGCAATATTTCGTCACGTCATCTTTACATATACTTGAAAATGTCAGATTTGTGCCTCCTTTATGACTTAATAACTTTTGAAAATGGTTACGCGGTTAGGACGAGGTTTGAAAATTATAATCTTGAATTTATCTTCATTTTGTAAAATCATAAGTACACAACGTCAGACTATGAAGTACGACTCTTCCACATGTCTTTATTTTGCTCTGCACATTTGCTCACGGCTAGCTTTTCTAACAGCTATCCATGCAAAGATGCGCGTACGTTACCCCCCCCCCCTATTACAGCCCCTTGCCTTCCACCGCAGAAAGTCCTACTTACGGCCATGCCTACATACGGAAGAAAAAATACTCCTTTCCGGGAAGTATACTTAAGTTTTCGAGCAAACTTGGGACTATGTGGAACCACCAAAAAACTGGTTTAAGTGTTCACCCCCTCCCCATTGACAGTAGTCCCGTACAATTATGCATGCACATAGTAATACGGGAGTAGCCTACTCACCGTTGCCATGTTGTACTTCGTCTTCACGTTGGATGCGTACATAGTAGCAGTATCATCATTTATCTGCAAAATTATAAGAATAAAAAATAACCAACAAACGTTTACATAAAAGGTAAGAAAAACATTTGACACGTTTTCACTCTCAACCTAGAAAGCTTTTATTTTAGTTTGTTTGTATGTATAAGTGCACTTCAAATAAAGCTATTCAGTATTTCGTGGAACTGATGAAAGCTACTGCGGAACAAGTGAGTGTGTGTTCATAATATTCACACTCCCTTCGGAGGGTGAAAGATACTGAGCATATTTGTGCAAACATGAGAAAACTCAAAGTATTTCTCCCTGAATTGTTAAAAATGAAGACATGACGACTTTAAGACGCTCTTTATATTGTACCTAGCCACAGCTAGCCTATTAAAAGTCTAGCAGGCTTTAGTAGTCTGTGTAGCGTCCGTTAGCTATAAAGCTTGGCGAGCAAGATTTTCAATATTCGTGTTAAATTGTAGTGAACAATACTCTATAAACGCCCTTGTAATTAAAACATTTCTTAGATAGTACTGTACTATGATTAATTCGCAATATCTTACCTGAACTACAGAGAATCTCACTCTAAAAGAGAATCAATGACGCCCATTCTTGTTGTTTGATACACTGCAGAAAACGTTTTTAAATACCGGTACCGTGAGCTGTACGTTGATTAAATGCGCTAAGAACAGTACAAAATGCAACAGTTGAGAGTCCGAGAGCAAAGTTGCCAACAGCTGGGTACATAAACAAGAACACTCGGTCGGGGCAATATGGTAAAAACATATTTACATTAGAAAAGCATATTGCTAAGAACACCAGCTTGGTTGATAGAAATGTAGATTAGCTGACGGATTTCTAAGGGGACATGTGTAATTCATCAACAAGAATATTAATTAAACAGTGTATGGTCTGTGTTACGGCTAATGTCATTTTAATGTTGGGTTCGACTGTATCTTAACACGACCATAAGGTCTTTAACGACAGTAAAGTTTCGGTGGATATAGAATGTTGTGAGAAGAAAAGGGCAATAGACTTGAGTTTATCTATTACTTACGAGTGCGACTTAGCCAGAGGGAAATTACTAAAATTGTTCCAGTTAGAACATAGCTTACAGGCATATATTTGTTACAGAGATTTCTCAGTAAAACCAATCAGGTCCGTCGGAGGTTTTAAATAAAAAACTATTTAGCTCCTAAATTTTGGCATTTTAAGGTAAAGTAGGACGTTCAAAGACTTTGTCAATACGTTTTGAGAGACACATTCAGACTGTATATTACAAGGGGTGGAGCTGCCAGCCCCAACCCGCCAGCACGACTCAACCCAACCCTCTTCCAACCACCAGTTTCGACGTCCCTAAACTCGTTCTCCGAGCCCAAAGCCAGGCAAGGTACTGAAGGAGGCAAAATAGCTTCCAGGTGGCGTAAATTTTTTCAGGTCAAGTGTATAAAAATGTATTAAGTCAATGGCTACTTGAAACTTTCTTGGGGGGGTGAATAAATTTTCCATGGAACTTCACCTCCCCCCTTGTCTACGGGCCTGTGGCTCGCTCATGGACCCCCCATGTTCTTATTGCTAGTTTTGTACATGAGATACAAACTGCTGAATCTATTAAGCGTAGTGACATTATTCTAAGTGTTCAATAATTTCTTAGGTAACTTAATTAAGTCACTTGCTCCAATTACATGTTTTGCTTTTTTTTTAAATTATATCATCGAGATAGCCTTAAAGCAGAAAGAAGAACCCCATTTCCCTCAAAACTTTGCCCTTTCCTTAAAATCTGCCTTTTGGTATTGTTCACGTAAGGCTATAATAGTAAAAAGAACTGATCTGTTTCCACAAACTGCCAGAAAAAAAAAACGAACAAAACATAAAAACAAAAATTAGAGTAAAACATCGTGTTCTGTTCAAGAAATAGGGTACTGCACAAACACGGGGAAAGTTATTGTGCAATCAATCAATCAGATGCACTGAATAACGAATTGTAATCTATATACCAGTAAAGAAACAAGCTAGTAGGATCAGATTTAGATGCAGCCAGCTTTATTTCGTGACCTCTAAAATATGCAGGTCTTTTTCAAATATCAAACCAAGGAGTTGCCATTTGTCAAATAGCAACTCCTTGGTCAGACCAGGGAGTTGCAACATGCAGACTCCCTGGTCAGACTTTACGGTTCCCTATAATTCTTAAGTGCTCGATTTCCTACTCTTAACGTTGAGTGGAGAATTAATTTCACGGGATGCAGAGAAGATAAAAAATCTGGCGTTATGTGTGTTTTAATATAAGAACCATACTTACCTGCTTACCATTCATGATCCCGGAAGATATGAAAGGGGTTTTATGAGTTGGTTCACAAAATTCATGGGTTTTTTCACAACTGTTGAGATTTACTCACATCTCGATGGTAAATGGTCAAACTAAGAGATTCTGCACATCTGACTCACTACAGAAATGGCAATGATAGGGTAATTAATGATTAAAATCATTCATTACAACTTTGTGACCAGACACTTTTTACCATTATGTAGTAACCATATGCCACAAAAACAATACGA
Source organism: Holothuria glaberrima (assembly GCA_009936505.3). Taxonomy (NCBI): domain Eukaryota; kingdom Metazoa; phylum Echinodermata; class Holothuroidea; order Aspidochirotida; family Holothuriidae; genus Holothuria; species Holothuria glaberrima. Next base: position 14,838 of record WURT03353279.1, on the reverse strand, counting down.
TTTCTCACAGTTTTAGTAACTGTAGAAAGTGAAACATGAGTAATGAGGCTAATCAGAAGCATTGTCATGCAATGATTTCCTTCAAACTCGTCACAAAAGTAATCGATGTCAACTCAATGAGCCCCTTTAATGAAAAAAATAGGATGGGGTCCGAGTGGGCAACGATGCTTTGGTGGGGGCAACCGTTTTGTACTCAGGTTAATGGATGTAGAGGGTGAGGGTTGGGGTTTCATTTCGAGGGACCGTGCTGCTATAGGAGTTGGATACTGCCAGGTAAATTGATTAATGAGGAAAGCATACTAACGCACATATAGGGCCTATATGTTTTACAATTAAAGACATCATATGCGATAGCTTCAACCGTAGATCGATATCTCTTAAAATCAATATCTTATTTCTCTACTATTTTTCTACCAATTTATAGACCTTGCGCTGATGTTATACATACAATTAAAAAGGGTAAACAGTGAAGAACTTTACACATACAATGTAGACGTGGCGAGTGGTAGACTTACGCGGGTATTCGACTTGTACACAAACAGTTGTCTTCCTTTTGTTGATGTAAGTTGCTATTATACGCGCTTGCCTCCAAGGTGCACTTTCTGTTCTGTGACGTCATATGCGTGAGGACTATACAATCTTCAGATCTTGAGTAACTATTCTTGACATCTCTATCACGTTGATAAATAGGGGTAAAGATACTTTGCATTCAGCGACTATCAGACTACTAGAAAAAAATTATTTCAAGTATGATCGAAATAAGTCTGAGAGTTGAGATAAGGACTAAATTCCAATGACAACTTGAAAAACAAACGAAAGGCAAAGTTTTGACAATTAGGACAGGACAGTACTTCTCTTATACAAATACTGACATGTTCAAAACACCTGAGTCGCATTTAATCAGAACAAAATATCTATCGTGACATTACTCCAACATTTATCTTTTCAAGAATGTAAAGATTATGAATTTGAATTTAAATATACACTACAATACTTGTCGGTGACAACAGCGTGAAGTCATCCGTAGATTTTGCTGTCAAGTGCCTGACGGCGTCGTTCCAGGGAAAATTCAAAGCTGCCTGCAAGACTTTAAATGACGTCGCAGGTTCCAAACTCCTGAAGTTCGCGAGACCAGATCTTTTAAAACTTATAGACAAGTACAACATTTAGTTGAAATATGGGGATATGAGGTACACTGTACTGTCCGAATCAAGTGTTA
>WURT03353279.1:0-13519 GCA_009936505.3 Holothuria glaberrima | reverse complement strand
AAAACTTATAGACAAGTACAACATTTAGTTGAAATATGGGGATATGAGGTACACTGTACTGTCCGAATCAAGTGTTATGAAATTTGATACAGCGATGTTTTTTTTTTTCTTCCCATCCCCTCTTTTTTCTTCTTCTTTTTTTTTTAGAACGGCTTTCCAAAGGATTCGATTTCAGTCTTCAGCTATTAAGATTTGTAAAATAATAAAAAAAAAGAAAGAAAACATCGCTAATTGTCAAGCAAGGCGCTTTTACGATGGTCAACTCATGAAATTGCAACTGCCAGATGGTTACTTTTGATGGAGAAAGTCCATCTTTTAAAAAAAAAGACGTTAGTAGGTATTACAAATTTATTACAGGTGGACTCATTAAAACCTACTGGGCAGCAAAAGTGAGCCTCTGCTGCTAAAAAGCGATTCCAATTCGAATCGGTTCAGAATTTACGTTTACTAAAACACCGGCATCCTAGAAAACCGGTCTTTAATCGCACCTGGTATGACTCGCTGTCTTTCTCTCTTGGAAAAAGCAGTCTGTTCCCCATATTTTTATACTGTTGCTTGTAACAATGGTGTATCACATTTATGAAAAACAGCGAGAGAGAAGAAACTTTACCTTTACGTCATCTGTAGTTTTTGTAAGAACGAAATCCACAAACCAGCCAATGTTTGTTTGCAAAGTTTCGAATAGGCCCTAGCGCACAATTTAACTAGGCTGTGCACCTCAGTAAAAACCGGATTGGGGTTAGAACCGGTAACAACGTACCCGGTATAACAGTTAAAGGTATTTCGCTACATATTTGCAAGAACCGCGAACAAGATCTCATGTAAAGTATTAAGTCTTGAACCATGTCACCGATGTTGTTCACGATTTTTGGACTTTGGACATTTTGGTGTGCACTGTGAGATTTAATCAGCCCTTAATTTAATGCCAGCCATGGTGACAAAAAGGACAATGAACGTTAATAATACGAAATGATACGAAACGATAAAGCCAAAATCACAATGGGAACTTAGAAGGATTGGAAATTTAATAGTGATTGGGTAAAGAAAATACCAATCCCTCATTATATGCATATCAACATGGTTTCCTTGTAAATACTACCCTGCGGAAACCCAGTCCAAATGGTATACAGTTTATGAGGTTTGTAATACAGTCTCGGCCATGGTCAGTGGTTCACATCATTACCTCAAGTCGATAATCTCATCCCCTTGAAACTGGCTGGATAAGACGTCAGAGCACATCGCTCAGAGTCACTACAGCCCAGCATTTTTATTTCCTGGGCTTCAATCATCGACAGACTCCAAGCAAGTGCGTCAGCGATCAAAATGACTCTGACGCGAAGTCCTTGCTTTTGCTAAGCCAGGGAGCATTGACCTACATAAGTTAGACAGTGCCTTTTAAGAAAAGTTCGGTAGATCATGGCCCACTTAAGAGGAACACTCGGAACTACTCCCAAGTTAGTTACGAACCCGAAGGGGCCCAAGACAAACCTGCGGAGAGTGCAAGCATGGAGCTGCCAGCTGTTTAGTGCCAGCATGAGTATGAAAGCTAAACGAAACAACGAATACATTAAAATTTGCTGAATTTAAACGACTGGTGTAATAGGCTACTGTTCTCTGTAGTTATTACGTTCTCTGAGTTAAAATACCTTTACGGTAGCTTGACTGCATGCATGTTCATTAGAGAACAAATTGTCTCACCTGGTTATCTCCAGCACATTTAACTCAACGGGTATGTGAAGAACCATACTTTTGAAAACACGGAAAAGATACAGAGTCCGATGTGTATCTTATCTCAATGCATCGTCGTACAGGCCGATGAACAATTATGTTCCATATTCCTATCAATCTTATCGTTCTCTGTGATTGATATAAATGTTTATTTAGACTCTCGGCAATCAGGAGAGAGTTTATAGTGAACGATATTTTAAAGTGACCCGTCTGTCGCATGTATGACTATATATTTCAACGCAGCTGGATACAACTATAACCAACCATATGATTGAATACGTCAGTTGTCCCTTACATTCGCATCAGAACAGCCAATTCATCAAGAAATGTTTAAGGTATAATTTTGTTACATACCCAGTACACGTGTCGATATACTGTTTACCAGTGAATTTATTTTTCTGACGGGGAACTGACACCCGAGGTGAAATCAGTGATCTATAAGATTAATGTTGGTCTTCGATATGCATAAACGATTTAAAAAATTACAGGCCTAGTCTCTACTGCTAAGCATAGTAAAATTGTCAGCTTATTCACTATAGCCAAAGGGTGTTCAGAATCAACCTATTATATGTTTCGTAACTATTGCTCCATTGAAAATAAAACCACACAGGTACCTGGCATTATTCTATTAACTTTAAATGATCGTTTTCCAATTAAAAAACTTAAAATATAACCTATTTTCAGTCTTATTAATCGTGTTTAAAGTAGCCTATATCGGCATTTTCATTCATTCCCTAAAAATGCGTCATCGAAAATGAAACTAAAAAAGTTATGTGATAGATTTCCTTTATCGTAAGCTGCCTATTCTTGTCAGAGCGAAAAATAATCTTCCTCTTAGATTTACTCAAGAGACTATTTTTAGCTGAGTCACTCATTTATGGAACAGATAATGGAAAACTCACTTTCACAATTAAATATAGTCATATATACAATATTTGGGGTGTCTATACTTTAAGGAGAGAAAATGCATCTTCGGGTGAAAAATTATAGGACATTTTGCCATCTTTAGAAATTATTGATTAAGTAAATCGCAGCTAAAAAATGGCCTGCCCAGCAGTTGTCTGTACCATGTGCTAATGTAATCTGACTGAGGCGAGGAATATAAGCGACGTCAGCTTTGCATGTCGATTGAAACGTACCTCACATATACAATACTGAAAAGGGGCAAAGTGTTAATTCGCGTCTTGTGAAACTCGGCATGTTAACTCAGTGTAATCAGTCAACTGTATTTCGTACGTGTTCGTGCATTTGTCTGTTCCGCTCGTGAGTTTTCGTTCAGACGCTTGGAAGGAACTGAAGAGGGTCAGGGAAAGTATAGATTGCGTATTAATGCAATCTCTATTAAATGTATACTTTCACTCAATCCGTAACATGATATCATGCATGGTACTAGGTCTCGAGACTTCTAACCCTAACTTTTCCTCATGTGAGTCATGTCTCTAATCCTAACCTAACCTTGTGACATTTACAGGCTCGAGACACGAATGTGACACCTTACACGACAAAACTGAGGATTTGCTGCACAGTGCTTTTTGGTAATCAGTGAACAATACGATGTGATTAAGTCACACATCTCAAGCTGGCGTATACAAGTATTTCAGTAAAGCTGCTATCCGGTATACTCAATACAAATTTTACAAATCCAACCAAGCATACAAGTTGAACCATAAACATAGGCGTACGAAGCTGGGGCTGGTGGATACAGCCTCATTCGGCAAAAGATTTGCTATTTTCGGGCAAAATAAATGACTTTTTTGTGCAAGCATGCATTAAAATTAATGCAAAGTGCTGCAGTCCTACCCCACCCCCTACATGGAAGTAGTTCTGTACGCTTATGTGTGGGCTTACATATTACAACGACTTGGGAGAGTTAACACTGATTTCGAACTTGCTTGTAAAAATTCAACTACAGTACTGTAAAAGTGAATAAAAACGAAAACGAAGGTTTTACCTACTTTATTTACCCAATGTCGATAAAGCTGTGCTTTCAAATTTTTATCCCATGAAATAGTATTCAGAACTTCTACACTGAAGATAAGTGCTGTTTGACATACAATCCTTCGTTCGCTACGCTTTTAAGCTTCTTGTCAAATATTTGCTGTTAACGTTTATACTGTAATCGCTGCCAAAGTACTAACAAGATGCAATGTTGACGTGTTCCCTTACTGACCGTGTGTATATTACACACACACACACACACACATATATATATATATATATATATATATATTCCAACACAACAAAAGTAATTATATTATTCCCCATTTGGACGTAGTATTCCACTTCGTCATATGCCCAAGTAACGTGCAGGCTTCAAAAAGAACAGTATGAAAATAATGACAAGATTGTTTGATGAGTGTGGAATTGCATTTTGCATAATTTGCTGCTATCTACATCCGGGTATTTCCCGAAAGACTACCAACTAATTTTGTAATGAAAATTTACTGTTTATTAAAACTGTTACCTATTTCACTTTCGGGGGTGGGGGGGATTTCAAAATTATTAAACTCTAGCTGTGTGTGTCAAGTTATCGTCCGCTTCAGATTTTCTTTAAAAAATACTTGAAGGTCCAAATACATACATCTCTTAGACATGGGAAAGTTGCTAATTCCCGCTAATTGACTCTCATCCGTATGGAAAACAGAATTGTAAAGCAATTAGTACACACCTCTTGTCAGCTCGTCATCCTCTGAAAATTATTGAGATGAAGCCTTAAAGACGGATTTGCATCACCCCAATTATGACTTTTACTTAGAGGTAAGCAAAAGTCTCAGTTGGTGACTACTCTTTGATTGACATCAGAGTTACAAAATTAAAAAGATGCAGAGCGGCTCATATTACACAGCATGCCCAGAGAGTGTTTTGATTATACATTAGGTCCTTGCATACTCACCAGAATATGGCCTTAAGAAATTAACTATGTTTATGTCTGCACAAGGAGAAGCTACAGTTAATTATGGGCGGGGCTAGATCCAACTTAGTTGGGAGAACTGGAAATGTCTTGGATGAGAAGATCCCCTCTTTAACCTGTTATAACAGTATAAAAGCACTATTCCCTCGCATGGGATGATATAATTAAGGCAAATCTCTTCGGTGTTTATCATTGATCTAAAAACCTGACTGGATCCTTGTCTGAAATGGATTAATGACTCGTAACCTATGCTAAAACTAAAAGTGTCTTAGAACCAACAAAAACACAGTTTTTTCTTCAAAGTTTCCTCGAAGGATGTTAACCAATACATATCACTCTAATACACGATGGGATTTTAGATACCTCTAATATCAAAACCATGCAATGTATTTTCTAATGGCAAATGAAAGGCATCCTTTATCCCTTTTGGCTGTAGATATTCGGTTCGGCAACTTTTATTAGGCAAGAAACTTGACAAAATGGTTTTTCCATCTTACAGTAACCGCGGTCAACGTAGTAGCTGGTGATGCGTAGCATATGCTAAGGTGCAATATTGTTTGACCCAATTGTAATGTAGGCTTATATTGTAAAAGCTAATATGCTATCTTTAGGCAAATACTGTAAAATTTCGTTAGCGATTCTGAAGCAATTCTGTGGTATCTGTAAGGCAGGTGGAAAGCTCAGAAGATAGTTTTGAAGCTTCTTACTTCTCGCGTTAGCTGATGGAATGCAATTTTGTGGGGCCAAGGTGAGAGAATATACATTCGAAAATAACAGTCAGCATAATCTTCAAAACGAAACTTACGATGTGGATTTATACAATACGCATGCACCGCGATATCGGTGTTTCTAGGGTACTGTCTATGTATTTTTAAATTTAAATACGACTAGTCGGTTAACATTTGACTCCTATATCTCACATTTCAGCGTACATAACAGATCGCAAAAGTTTCTGATCGGAAAGTACGGATTTAGTTTTCACAGAGCGCAATTTGACTCAGTGATACATTGATTATTCTCATCACGTTAGTAATTGCCAGCATCTTTAAACCGGCGGTATAGGATTTCATATAATGCCCAGTTATTTATATATCGTGTCGGCAATTTGCCATACCGACGTACCCTATTTTATATAAAACTTGCAGGCGAGGAATTGTTAGCAGTGGCGCAGCCAGGATTTCTTTAGACAGGGTACTGGCGAAGGAAAAACGTTTCCTGACAATCTTCTTGAAGTCGTCCTTCATAAATTGAGGGCTTGAGACTGAATAACAGTGTTAGAGAAGAGATGGGTGTGGGGATGGGGTAGTATGTTTAAGCAATAGTTTATAATTATTCCTTGCAGAGGCGTAGGAAGCTGTTCGTAATTGCGGGCTGAAGGTTGTTTTGGACCGCCGTACTGGGGGAGGAAAGAAATTTGGTTACTTGAGGGTCCTTAGGTGCAATTTGGTGCAACAAATTGGGTAAATTTTAATGAAAATTAGTGTGAAGTCTTGACATTTTTTACCTAGGAAACAAAATACCACATTTTTGACTGGGGGCTTTAGCCCTCCAGCTGTCCGCTTCCTACGCCTATGATTCCTTGTAATACCGTACTTGGCACAATATGTAACTGGTTTAGAGTTTATTCACTGTTTTCCAATTAAAAATTAATTTCCATCGTGCGCAAAAAGCTTCAAGAATACCCGGATCAATTCGAATCCGGCATAGAGTTGACTTTAGACACAGGCTTTCTTTTTACCGGTGGTATACATGTGCCCGAGGCCAGTTGTACTGGAGATATTGCATGGAATGCCATCACCTCGTAATATAGAGTTATGAGGTGGTGACTTCATGTTCTGTTACATATCCTTTTGCACTGATCTGCCAGTGCCTTTGTCCAGTCAGAGTGGTCAACACGTTTGTAAGCATGTATGTCAATTGATGCACAGTCACTAGTTCTGAATTTGTGACGCCCTTTACCTTAAAGATCGTGTGACATGAAAATAACATAGTTGGATATTTGATGTAAAAAGCATTAAATATCCAAAAAAAAAATGCAGCAATTCCCGTTAAAATCCATCAAATACTGCCCATTTTACAGGCTAATTTCTACTACACAGTTGTATCATGAATGAACATGAGCTCAATCTGCAAATGTGTGACATCACAAGATGCACATACCAAATATAAAGCTCATGTTAGCCTTTGTTTGTTCAACCTTAATTTCAAGGACACTGGTAGCATTGTTATCCCTTGAGGGGTTTATTATGAAAGTTAAAATTCTTTCCTTCAGAAACATTGGTATCACTCAAGAAGCTGCAAACTATCTGATCAGTTATTAAGAGATAATTTATATAGGGTTAACAAAAGAAATCTTAACACTGTGCAACACTCCACATCATTATTTTTGCATAGGCAATGAGTTTCTTCAGAAGCCATCGAACTTTGAAGACATATATTTTGAGAACGGTAAAAGATATTGAAATAATTCCAACGGATCTTTCATTGGAGGACGTACCGTAATTCTTTAACTGACAAGTGAAACAGCTCTTTTTGGTGGCACATCACCAGACCTTTCAAGGCATATCCCAGTGGCATGTCAAGATATCTCTTTTTAAAAATTAGCTACTTTTGCAATGAAAAAGCCCCAGTTCTAATCAAGGTCACAGAATGTAATGTAATTAAGTGACCACATTTTCTCAGATTCACTTTGGTTTACTTTATAATTCAATGTCCCGTTTGTTCTTGAAATTTGATAGGCCTACTGTTGGAAGGTTTGAATATCATTCCCTGTAGATCAAGCATAACACTACACCATATGCAGGGTATAGCATACAAAGTTGTTAAATGTTCCCTACATCCATGCCACTATCATTGAGAAATACGATGTCATGATTCGTAATCAATGTGCCATGATGACATCACAGATTTCCCATAATGCACTGTACCTCTCGAAAAATTGCATTTCTGTGCAAATTATATTTCGAACTCTACATGCTATCGAGATGCGATTTCCACCTCCTGAAAACTTTTTTGCAGTTTTCCAAGTAATTAAGTTTAGTCCCTTGCAAACCTCTGCAAAACTATCTGAGGTGATGAGTGTCTGCCTTAAAAAGACTTTTTCTACTAAATTAAAATTTTACCCTTAGATACAAAACTTGCTTCAGGTACAATATCGGTCAAGGTTTCCGTAAGGATAGGACGGGACTTTTTAAATGTTTTGCTGATAAGTATAATTCCATTTGATCCGAGTAGTTTTTCCTTCATAAGGGCATCGGACACCATTTCTTATGCAAGGTGCAGGAGTCATTCGACCGCTGTTGACACGCAATATCACCCCAAGGTAAAGTTGTCGATATGTTTTAAGCCAACTTTTCCTTTGCCGCCATTTCAAGGATTTCTCGGCTTTTTCGCCCGTTTTTGTAACATAATCACTTCTTTTTGATCGTGGTGATTGCTAAAAATATCTCCATCAATGATTTCTTTTGACCTTGACGTTTTATATCGATAAATGTTTCTCTGTGACTGTAATCTGAACATTCCCAATCGTCCATCTTTTGATCTTTGCTCCTTCATGCATCATTTTGATTAGCAATAAATCCCTCTCCTTACTCTATCATACCCTTGTCAAGGCTAGGCTACTTGAGTTTGCAGATGGTTTAATAGTAGGTCAAGAAGTAACATCGGGTGAATGAAAAGCTGGATAGACAGGGTCTGCTTTTTGTAAACTTTCCGTTTCCTGAACGCCATAATTGACTTTACAAACGGTACAGCTGCAATATTAAATTGAATATAATCATTTATATACATTGCAAGATTCAAGATTGGTCTCCCGATAAGTTGTTCGACGGTAAAACTATAACTGTGGACAAGTGGACGAAGGCTGTCAGTGGCGGTGCAGCTAAGGGGAGACTTAGTGGGGGCAATCTCTCAAAAGTGTGGCACCTCCATCGCCCCCTGGAAAACTCAAAAGTGAAAAATCTACTTCCTTACTTGAGGCCCTCATAAAATAACAGAGCCACCCTACCCTAGCCCCATGCTATAGATCCTCTAGTTACGCCACAGCCTGTTTATAGTGACGCTTTTGTGGATTGAAGCAAGACTGAAGAGGATTGTTGTCTCACTACACGGCGATTCGCCGCATACTGACAACTCATGAGGTGATGAGATTATTCTATGTCGTATTTAAGTACGTCATATCTTTTTCAGACGTTTTCCCCCACACTTGCATTTCTATACAAAAGTAAATGGAGTGCAATAGTCTCAGACCAGGAAGTTGTTGCAACTCCTTGCTCAGACAGTGGTTACGGTACAGGTGCCCCATGCGACCTAAACTTCCTCAGGTAAAAAGAATGATCGTTTTAAAATTTTAAAACTCGAGAAATGAATTGTTTCACTGGAATCAACAAAATATACTGTCATCTCTGGCATTATCCTTTCCTTAATGTTTTACGCTCCAAGGCGGGAATGGATTAGGCTACTTACCTAATGTCAATCAAAACTGGTCTATATCCCTAAGGAACCCTTTTACTGACCCTTTCAATAGTAACCTTGTTAACATACTGCTTTGATTGCCTATACTTATCGGTTTGCTTGAAGAAATTATTGCTTCGTTCCCCCGACCCCGACCCCCTTCGCTCGTTTTCACTGTACGGTTCTATTACCAGTTAACAGCATGTCAGACATACCGCAAATAATGTAGCGATGGATTTACTGGTAATTACAATACTTGTGCCCACATTTAATGTTTACAGTGACAAGTGTTGCAGACATTAAAAACTAAATGACTATCGCCGAGACATGACATCAATTAGATTTTTGCTTTTTGCTTGAATTTATTTAACTAAGAATGACGTGCCGCTAAATTACCAACTAGAACCAATTACTACGGCACCTATCTCTGCGCACAGTATTTACCAGCAATTCTGTTGCTAGGGATTCATCGAGCTGATGATTGTTTGTATCAATTTGATGTTGTTTGCTTCCCAAACAAATATAAACAATTTATCCGTCTATACCTTCATCTGGGTTATACGTCATTTTATTTTAATTATTTGAAATCAACAACAAGCGGAGTTGTAACACTTCAGTATTCACAAGAGCCATTGACTACGATTGACATTGTCAAAAAGCATTGTTGTGACTCGGCCAAGCGCGAAGCCTAGGGGAGGACTCGGGGTTGAAACCCCACCCACATGAAAAAACAATGGCAAAAATCATCAGTCTTGGGGAAAATATGCTGACACGATAAACTTCTATACGTTTGAGGCACAAACATTGCACCATTTCGCATCTGGAATCCTAAAAAAACCGTTTTCCTCCATAGGGGAGGGAAACCCCTCCCCTTATATCCCTCTCCCACGTCACGCTCCAACAAATAAAAACCCTCCCCATGAAAAAATCCTGGCTACGCGCCTGGACTCGGCGACATGACTTTGTGTCAAGTTACTTAAAAAGGAGGACTCGGATTATCTAGGTCAATGTGGTCATTGTATACTAGCTTCTTGACATGAGTCAATGACTCGTCTTTTAGTTAAAATAACTGGAAACAGATTCAACTTGATGACAAATTTAATGATTTCAGTAGTAACTCTGATAAAAGAGAGTACAATATAATGAATGATCGTGTGACAAAGTTTGGATATCAACTTTCGTGGTTGCAATTTTGATCGTCTAAAAGAATTTTAAAGTTAAACATTGTTAAATCTCTACTACCGAAGCTATAGGGCAAACATAGGCGTAGAAAGCTGTTCGACTACTGGGTGGGCTGAAGCTTGTTTCGGATTGCCGTCCTGAAGGAAGGGTGTAACGGAAGGGGGACCCCTCCCCCTTTGGAGAATTTTTGGATATTCGCGGGACCTTAGCTACAATTTGATGCTTCATTTTGGAAGAATTTTAAATTACTCCAAATTTTGAACATTTTTTACAGAAGAGGCAAATAAGGGGTTTTCGTCCTTGGAAAGTGGGAGTCTGAAGCATACTTCCGTCCCCCACAATTTTCTCTGGGGGCTGTCGCATCCCCAGCTCCCGGCTTCCTACGCCCTTGAGGGCAAACACCCACATAAGACACTTGCCAAAGGGGTTGCAACTTACAACCCAATATGGGACACGAACTGAAAGGGACCAACTCCTCAACCTTTAGACTTCTATCATGTGTTGCCATGCGTGACTTAATTCTAGACTGCCTGAAAGTCAAACATTTGACCAGGTTTTGGTTCAATATCCATTTGATCGCAATCGGTTCAAATTTTAACCTGGCTTTTTCTTAGAGTAGCCTATAGTTTTAATTACAGACTGTATGCCTTAACTTAGGATATAAGATGCAGGAAAGACAACTTAATATATCGACGAAAATCTCAATAATTGCAATATATCACACAATGCTTGAAGCTGCTAAAGATGTGTGACGTCACAGCTTCCCGTTACTGAAGTTCGATTGAGAATAGTCAATAAGCGTAAAATAAACCCACATACAGTATATGTGTGAGCAGGTGGTCTACTTATCGATTACCTTCACGAACCAGCTTTCATGAACTTCAGGAAAGGGAAAGCTGTGACGTCACAGAATCCGGCATATGATATCAAACTTTTAACGTTGTAATCCGAGAAAACCGAACATTAGAAAAGTCACTCTAACGTGCGCCCATGTGATATGAAATTTGACAAAGCACGACCATACCAGGATTGATTTCTTGTGCGTCATACATAAGACGTGTCGAGACTATTTAGTTTTGCAAAAGTGATGAAACCATTTTCTTCCCAGCAGTTCTTGCTATATTTTTCTATTTATCAAGTGTTAATATAATTGTCATTACTAATATTAAAAGTTGCAAAATCAGAATCTTCTGTAAAGTATTAGTTTAAAAACTCGGGAAATAAAACGGTCTCTCTTAAAGCAGAACAGTGACTATTGTTACATTCCGCTAAGACGACATACCGTATTTCACGTTCGGTTAATCTATCCTTTACCGAAGTAGAAATCACGTAGCATGCTGATAATAGTTGCATGCTTGCCAGTCTGGCAATCCGATACTGATTGATTGATTGATCAATCGATTAATCAATAAATTAATCGATTGATTGTTGTATAAGTTGAAAAATTCAGGGAAGTAAACGATCTCTCTTTAAGCAGAACAGTGGGCTAATGAATTATATTGTTGCATTGCTCTGAGACAATATGCCATCTTTAAAGCTATTCAAACCCTTGACACCTTAAAACTTAAGTACAGATTCAAAAGGTGGCATCAAACATTGCACACATTACGATAAAGAGAATTTATTAAAGTTTCTTCTGTCTTCGAATATCAGCTACCGGTTTCCTTATGTATAATGCCCTCGTTTTCAAACTTTTTAACTTGCAGTAAGTATGACGTTAAGAATGGTGGTAAGAATGATGTTAAAGAGCCTGCAACAATGTACTGTAGCTCTTACTTATCTGTCATCATTATTTTCTTTGATACGGTCAGGTTTTTTTTTTTGTATGTAAAGATCTTCAAATTGAAAGAACTTTCGTAATTTTTCTTTTCTTCAAAGTTTTACCATTGGTCGAAAACTTTCATGTTGGACTAACTATCCTTTACCGAAGTAGAAATCACGTAGCATGTTGATCATAGCTACTTGCTTGTCAGCTGATTGTATGATTGATTGATTGACTGATTGGTTAATCCATCGACTGATCAATCAATTGATCTATTGATTGTTTGTCTGTTTGGCTGATCGATTGATCAAAGGATAAATCCAATGTTGCCATTAAATGACTGATTAATTGGCTCTTTAAGAAGCAAGCTCTGTCCACAACTGAAAACAGCATAATTTGCCATTTGTTTGCAGTTTTGGGCAACTTGATGATTTAAAATCGAAGACTTGTTGCTAGCTTTTCAATGAGATGTTACACCCTCAAAAAGGCACTAAGCTCAGTAAATCGCATGAAGCATTTGCCAAAGATTTTTGCGGCTTAAAGTGCATTACTGATGAAAACTATGGATTCAAATTTCACTAGGAAAAGCCGACCCGTCCGAGCTTTTCTCCTTTTTCCCAATTTGCCAGGCTGCTTCCAACAACAATATACCAAAAGAGTCAATAGCAAAATATGTAGCTCTGATATGGCGACGGCAGTAGTAATAAGATATTGATATTGACGTTTTGAGCCAGGATTTCAGATATATGCATAACCTTACACAACCTAACCCTGTCAACGGTGGAGTCCCAATTCATAAATTCAAAAAGCAGCGACGTTTGCAAGGTTTTCAATTACATGAGAATTATCCTTTACAAATGTTCTGTATTACGAGTCCGGGAAAAGCGCCTGCAAGCAGTATAGGAAACATGAGAATGAAGCTACACGTCCTCTGCTCAATTTAAGTCAAACTGTCATTTCGGTCTAGGGTGTGATAAGATGATACTAATGTCCCGTTCATTGCTGGTGTATAAGGGTTCCAAAATGCTGTTTAGAGCACGCTTGACAACCATCAATGTCAGCGGGTTTATGAAAAACCCAGAGCGACTAAGCGTATTGAGATTATTCAATGCCAATTTACACATACCAAAGTGTGGTAGGAATGTTGCATATAACGACACAGATGAGCTATCAAGATCGGCTATTTTATTTATATATTTTTATTTATTTATTTGTTTATTTTTGATATATCCATTATTCTTGTACCCAGTGTGTATGACGGGTTTGCATTTTGTAACTTAGAGCAAAATATTAACTAACATATAGCTTGTGGCAAGCATACAGCTTCGTACTTTTGCACAGTTACCTAAACCATCCATTAGATATGTACTTGCGTACTGGTTCACACGCACAGGTGAAGACCTTACTCGTGTTTGGTCTAGTGGTTAGAGCATCCGACTCTCACGCGGGAGGCCCGGGTTCGATTCCCAGGTCGAGTCATACCA